>JASANB010004639.1:0-31521 GCA_030248155.1 Sabatieria punctata | reverse complement strand
CCACTTGACTTGTAATTGACTTGACAATTTTCAGAGGTGAGAAAGCGAAAATTGATAAAATTTATCAAGTTTGCTTGTTTTGTCAAGTACAGTCAACATTTTCGGCGGAGGTGAGAAATTGGCCCTGGTGATTGCAAAGGTACGTCTCTTGTTTTCGTTGTGTTCTGCTGCCCAAAAAAGTTACCCCGACCTAACAAAAGAACTCTTTAACTATTGGTCTCCGAGCAGTTGATCTGCATTGCCAAGCCATCTGGAAACAAACGAGCTGCTGTGGCGTGCTGTTCTCGGCGTTATCACTGCAACTACCAAAGGTTCAGATTCGATTTTGAAATAGCCAGCTGCTTTTGGCTAGATTTCCATGAAGGCTCCTAGCGTGAAGATGGCAAAAATCACCATTGCTTCAGCCACATTGGGCAGGACACCCAAAGTTGATGGTACAGGCTTGGGAGGAGGAAGGTCGCTGTTAATTCATGTAATGATCGTGGACTCTCACTGCTGCAATGATGGAGAAAGGTGGTCACCTGTGTAAAGAAACTACCCACTGAAGCTTCCACTACTAGTTTAACTACAAAATTGGTCTCAACTATAACCAACTGCACCGGCAACCCCACTAATAAAAACAGCAACTATTTACAATGTCAGCTACTACAACGTCATAACCCCCTTAACAGCCACTACTCATCAGCAACCACCACCACAACCGGAAACAACAACTCTATTTACCAGTACCGCAACAAAAACAACATCAACTAGGTACTCTTGTGGAAACCAAACGAGGGATTGGAGATGAGCTAGTTTATGCTGCACAAACAGATGATTGTGGTGTTTCTTCACTTATCACCTACGTATGGTTTATCCTGTTGCATGCAGACATGGGCTAGCATTTATTCTGATGGGGGGTAGAATTTTCTAATTCCTGAAGGGGGCTGAGGGGGGTAGGAGAGCGCCTGATGGGGGGCTGATGAAGTGGTAAGCAAAAAAAGTCCAATCTTTTTGGCGAAAATCAGGGTTTTTGGCTTATTTTTCGTACAAACAAGTGTTGCATCGAAGCTATTCTGGAGCTCATTGACGCCTATTCCAGGCGTATTTTTATCATAATTTTCTATACAAAATTCTTCCCAAAAATTCCTGAAAACGGTAACGGCCGGTTGATGGGGGGTAGATCAGAGCCTGATGGGGGCCAAGCCCCCTCAGCCCCCCCTTTGCCCATGTCTGGTTGCATGGATCTGCTCTGTTTTTATAATTGCTGATCCTAACGCTGCATCTACTTGGTCTGGGACACAGTGAAGCAAATAGCTCAATGCTTATATTGTATCACACTCCATAGGGAGTGATAGCGAAATAGTGTAAAATGACGTTATCGGCTAGGGGGAGGGGGTTTGCCAAATGATGACAATCGATGGCAAGGGGAGGGTATTCGGCCAATGATGACGTCACTTTTGTTTCATAGGGGAATTTGAGAAACTAGCCTTCAAAAACGCATTTGAAAGGCATTCTTAGCTTAAAATTAACAGTTTTAGCAGTATGAGGAGGCCTGGTTGGGATTTTGAACAAGGGCGAGAAAATTTTGAAAAAATTAACTTTATATCAGATAAATTGTAGATTTTCGATTTTTCTTGAATTTTCTCTAAAAATCCCATCAGGAATGGTAGGGAGAGCAGGGTTGTGAGAATATTTTTCCGAAAAAAACCTCGGCCTGTTTTTTTCCAGTTTTTTTTTTCGGTTTTTTCCGTTTTTTCCTAAATCGTGGAAAAAACTCCAGCCGAAGTTCTATATCCTAGACTGGTTTTATGATTCCTAACGCTTTCTAGCACCTTCTTCAGTTTTTCTAGACCAGAAATACACGTATCACATAGATATAAATCACGAAACAGGCATGAAACAGTCCCTGACAGGCTTCATCAATAAACCCTATATGCAAATTTTCTTACAGCAGTTTGCATTTTTGTTTTATCATGCCAAATTTGTCTTTTCTGTTGTTTTTAATTGGCTAATTTTTTGTTTGAGTTTTTTTCCGCGACTTATGTTTTTTTCCGACCCTTAGAAAAAATACCGGTTTTTTTTCGGAAAAAACGGGAAACACACCTCACATCCCTGGGGGGAGAGGGGGGTTGGAATCGAAGTGGTCGCTTTTAGTTGTCTAATAGAGGCTTTTTACAACTAAATTTCGGTGTCCTTCCCAGTGACTGCTGTACATTAGTCTCGACCATTAATTACTCATTACAGGAAAACTTAGCACAGTTCACGTTTCTTACTGCTAAAACAGTAGTCGACTGTCAAAAAGTTTGTTTTTCATATATTCTACAAGATTATGTTGTGTACAGTTTGATTTACATATTCCATTACCGGACATGCACAGCAAGTTTTCTAGGATTGTAGTTTGATAGGGGATTGTGATGAAAAGTGTAAAAACATTGTGAGGGTCAAGCGTTGGAAAATTTTGAATTTTGAACATTATAGTTTATGGTCTTTATGCTCAGTGGAGCGACTTGGCAGTCTGATAAGCTGGTGGCACGTAGGGTTTTCCGAAACAAGCCGATTAGTGCGAACGCCAACGATTTTCAGACTCTCAGCAGCATGCCGCCTTAGCTGAACTCGTTTTTCCACCATAATGTCTGTTATGTGAAGCTAACGGAGTTGACTTCGAACAGGCATGCAGAAGAGTGTTCCGATTTTGCTGTGGTGTTTGCTACCTGCATCTTCAGTCCCGATTGAAGTTATCAATCATTTCACCGAAAATGAGGTGAACGTATGGTTAGACTAAACAAGCTGCATTTCCCTAAACAGGCTCCTGAAGAGAAACCAATTTCATGGCTATTTTCCGCAAATAATCATGTGCAGTGGGTTCTAATTTTACACTAAAATTGGGTGATCAGATATTTTATAGACTTGGGCCCAAGGCTGATGATAAATAACGCTGTACAGTACACTACGCACTCTGTTGTAGCTGGGTTTAAGAGAAGATTATTCGTTTTCCTCGACAACTTTCGCATCACACTGCTTGTGAAACGGACCGACCTTACAAAGGCGTGAGTGTTTATTTATTTAAATAAAGACGATATTAAAATAATATTTGTGTTTACGAGTAAATTTATTTTGAAATTAAATAGCTATTAAAATTGCTAACTCAGCCTTCAGAAGAAAATAAGTTGCTATTAACTTGCTTATGTTACCCAAATTCAAAATTTAATTTTATACGAACTAAATATTAATTTGCTAATATCAATACTCAGTTCCTGAGGAAACAGCTCAAAACCTGGGTCCTGCCAATCCAAAATGAGTTGTCCTTTCTTCAGATGGTGACAAATGGTCTACAAATTATGTAGCATTTAATAAGTTGATATCTTTGCTATAAGCACGAACAACGTCATTGTATTTGGACTAAACTCTATTGTTTTGTTAGCTAGGACTTTGGTTAGTGAAGTTGCCAAAACCAAGAAAGCAAATATGTATCAACTTCATATCAAATTTATATCAAATTTCTAGGCTAGTTTTAAAATTTAATATAATTTTAATTGGTTTGACAGTCACTACGACAAATTTAATTTGTTATTAAATTGCTACTACTTGGTGATTTTGGCCAAAACAATTTAATTTTGTTGTATAATTTTAATTTAAGCGGAAACACTAATTATTTGGGCCAGACGCAATCCTAAAGGAAATAGCAATCAATAACAAATCTAATTTTTTCGTCTAGTGAAGTAGAAAAATAAATATAGAAACTTACTATGTTTCTTGCCTCATCCCTACAAACTCAAGGAAACATGTGAAATCCAAAAATCAAAGACCACACACTTCTTAGCAATGAAAATTACTGTGGGCCCACCTACTCTGACACGTATGTACTGTACGTTCGTTATTTGACAATAATTTTAGGTGACAGTGACTTTACAAAGACATTGCCAACTACCCCCTTGAGGTCACTTTTACACTCTCTAAAGTGACTGCCAAAGCAAATTTCAACGATAGTTGGCCAGTGGGCAAAACCGTTCCATTTGCTGGATTGACAGATGCACCGCTCTTTCTGCTTTGAAGTGCAAAATTGCAAATTTCAAAATTACGTTTTGTATGCTGGTTTTTTCGGGATGAAATGACACAAACCTGACTATACTTACCGTAGAGTGCTGTTTATAGTACTCTTATTTATCCCCGGGTACTACACATGGGGCTGGAGTGAGAAGTTTAGTTATCAATACAAAACGTGCCAATATTACAGTATTTTGGCAGACCTGTTTGTGTGAAGAAAAAGATAATAAATATTTTAATCATAGAGGTTCCGATGTAAGTGAAGAACAAATTTTGACAATTAGGTCGTGATTTGAGCACAGAACTTTACATATTATTGTTAGTTTCGATAGAGAAGATTTTTGCAGAGTGTCGTATACAGTACCCAAGTACTACAAACACACCATATAGTACACAAATACTGTTGCTAAGTAAATATTTTAAATATAATTAAATTATAATTTATTTACCATTGCCCAGAAAAAGGTAATTAAATTAAAATTTACTTACCAAATTGAGAGAAATTTTAATTTATTTATAATTTACTTACTACATTTAATTAAATTACCTAAGCATTAAGTATATTTAAAAAAGGCCTGAATTGGGTACAGCAACCCTTTAGTTTTGAGCCAACTAAACAAGGATGCTATAACAGTTATCAGAATGAAAACCAAACGAATGTATCGCAGGTATACGCCAGCAACAGACATGGACAAAGGAGTTGAGGGCGGAGGGTATTTCTACCGGCCTCAGGCCCCGACCTACTGCCCCTCAGGCTACTGCCACCCCCTCAGGTATTTTTGGAAGAATATTTTGACAAAAGTATAGCTAGGTTAGGGTGTGAATGAGCTCAGAGTAGCTTATTTCAACCTATCTAAACGAAAATTAGGTCAAAAACCTTAATACTACAAAGAACTGGACTTTTAGCTTACCATCCTCTCAACCCCCATCAGCCGCCGCTACACCCTCCAGCCAGCCCCTTAGAATTTGAAAAATTTGTCACCTCTCAGCCGAAATGATAGCCCATGTCTGTCAACAGTAATAATGACAGTTGGTGATAATTAGAACCTCAGTCTCACGAGGCTTTCCAGTCAGTTTCTGCTTGCATCCACAACAGACAATGCCTGTGAGACTGAACATATGCTATCGCATAGTAAAACCGCCTGAAAAGTACCTAATAACCACTTTTAGCTCGGCAGATAAAATGGAGTAGTTTTAGTTTGTTTTGTGGGAGATTAAGAGAAAGCAGCGCAAAGACGAAGGCGGTGGGCGAGCCGGATCCCGGGAAAATTGTGTACTGTAAGTCATACATGTAACAGGTCATCCGCCGATGGGGGAGGGGGGTTGGGGGGGGTCTGGCGCCGGCCGGGGGGTCTGAGCCAAAATTTTGGGGGAGGGGGTAGGCACTAAAAACGCTCAAAAATCGAGAAAAATCGCAATTTTTGGCTAAAAATTGCCAAAAATCGCTAATTTGGGCTGAAATACAGCTAAAAAGTGCTGTTTTGCAGGCGATTTTGGCAATTTTTGTGTGTGAAAGTGTAAAAAATTGCAAAAATTTGCTCGAAAATTTACTTGCCAGAAAAATCGGAGGGGGGGGGGGGGTCGGTGAAATCGTCTCGGGGGGGCTGGGGGGGGGCTGGGGGGGGGGTCGGGCCTACGTCGGGGGGGGCAGACCCCCCAGACCCCCTGTTACATGTATGCTGTAAGTATGGATTGCCATTGAAAGGTATAGATACCAAAAGCAGACACTCACACAGCACTTGCATGCTGCCAAAAAGGTTCGGAAGTAGCTAGGCTTGTGTAAGTAAATTAAGTATATTTTAAGTAAATTAAGTAAATTATTTTTGGTAAGTATAATTTGCAAATTATAATTATAATTAACTTTACCTGTTTTCGTAGAAATTTAATTTAATTATAATTTACTTACCAAATAATTTACTTGTATTAGTAAATTTCTAAAAAATATAATTAAAATTATATTTATAATTTACTTAGCAACAGTATACGAAATCCGCCACTATAGGTAAAATTACCACATAAATCCTGCTACTTTCAGCTGATTAGCCCAAAAGGGCTTCCTTAAGGTAAAGCTACAAATGATTGATTGAACTTTGAGCCATACATGTAACAGGTCATCCCCCGAGGGAGATCTGGCGCCGGTCCCCGGTCTGAGCCCAAATTTTGGGAGGGGGTTATGCACTAAAAACGCTCAAAAATCGAAATAATTGCAATTTTTAATTTTTTGGCTAAAAATTGTCAAAAATTTTTAAATTTGGGCTGAAATACAGCTTAAAAGTGCTGTTTTGCAGGCGATTTTGGCAATTTTTGTGTCTGAAATTGTAAAAAATTGCAGAAATTTGCTCAAAAAATTACTTGCCAGAACAATTTGAGGGAGGCGGAAAAGTCGTTTCGGTCCGGGGGGGTCTGGCCTAAGTCGGGTGGGGGGCAGACCCCCTGTTACATGTATGCTTTGAGCTATTTGGAGGTTCCCAATCTGTATTGTTTATTGTGGCATAACTCCTTAGGACAGACCGTCTAAAGTCGGATTTTCTAACCGTGGCTAACCTATGCAGCAAATTTGCGACGGATAGAAACACGACTTTCGGTGGGCGTCAAATTTGTCCGACGGTAAGCTTTCGGAGCCTCTGACGGGGCGGAGCCTCGATCGATTGACTAAATCGGTTCCTTACTTCGAGATTTCCGACTTTAGACGGGACATGTTTGTTACCGTAGTCGTTAAATATTGTTATCTGCTAATTTAGTGCAGGAAATAAGTTCGAACGGCGGCGATTTTGAATGTTAGTCTAGTTGAAATTTGCACCTTTCCTTTCGTAATCAACAGCAGCTAATCTTTAAAAATCCTCTGGAATAAGAACAAAAAGCTGAGCGGTAAAAGCTAGAGGCGGTCCGAAGTGAAATGGAAAACAAGGCCGCGCTCGGAGATAAGTGCGTCGGTCCATGTCTAGAAGGCTAGGCACCTGCGCATCTAAACAACCGTACCTAGCCGTGCTTTCTCCTAACCGCTTCCTAACCGTGCAGTTTGGCAAGCGTTCAAGTGGGCGTGGTGACGGTAAGGATTTAGTACCAGCCCACAAACGGGCGGGGGCGGACGGTAAGCATTTTCGAAATTGCAAAGTCGGAAACTACTTACCGTCAGGAAACTACTCCAATTGGAGTAGGGTCAACGCCAACCGGATAAATCCCCTTTACAATACCGCAATGCCTGGAAAATAAACCAGTCAGAATTGCCTCAACAAACCCAATTTAACAGTTTTAAAAGGTCCATTTAAGATTGTGCACAAAGGAAAAACGGTCGTTACTTACGAGCATCACCCACAGTTACCACCTCAAATGATAGATCACCTTCGTATCTACCCTGGGAGTATGCTCATCATTTCTGCACTAACCTTGGACGGAGTCTACAAAGTAAATTGATTTAGCAAATGAGCCTATTACATGTATGGATGAGTGCACTAATTTCAGGGTCCCTACGCAAGTTGCATTGGGGTATCGGGTACTCCGAAATACCGGAACCCAGCCGAGTCAAACGTGACAGGCTGGGTGTGGCCCCTGCCTCGTGGTCAGATGCAACCGATTGACCCGAATCTGTGGGACGAATCGGCAAACCAACCGGACAACCTGAAAGGGAACGAAGACTGCTTGTGCATCAACGGTCAAACTCTCAAACTGCACGACATTCCCTGCTTGGCTCCGGTCCCAAAGCTCTGCAAATACCGTAAACTATTCTGTAGATACTTTAGAGTGCGAAGAAGACAAAAACCTTTCCTCTGTAAAGCTAAAGTTTTCAATCTTTGGATATATTGTGCCACTAGCCTTTAGGTACAGTCACCATATATGGTGCCAGTACCATAAACGGCGTTAAGGGGCCGAACATAACCACTTCGAATTGACCGAAAAACCCGAATCTGGATCGTTTTACGGAAACATGAGTTCCTTTTCTGGAACTGACACACATGTGTCCGGTTTTTTCTAAATAACGATGTCGTTCCAAAATCCCGATTTTTCGAACCCCTCCCCAAAATCGCCTTCCGTCGTTTCTTGGGGACCCCTTACCCTTTCTAAGCCGACGTCCGTTTCGGTTTACCCTCCCCCCGATAAAAGTGAAGTACATATAGTACTGTCATGTTTTCTTGTTGCCATACTTATGAATCAATAAAATAAATCCCTAGAAGCTTTTCTGTATGTAGAAAGCTTTGCCAGAATGTACAGTACCTAAATTGAAAATAATACAATCAAAGTTGCCTAAAATTCCCAAAAAGCGACGTCGTTTTTTGCCAACCCCTCCCCTCCTGTTGTTGCGTTGTCTATTGTCGCATTTCATTCGATTCCCTCCCCCTTCTGGAACGACGTCGTGTATGGCCGGCTCCTACTGTAAGTGCTAGACTGTAGGACTGATTTCAGAGAACCCTTCTACCAACAAGTTCAAGGGTGTCAAGAAGCGTCTAGTGCCAGCTGAGAGAATGACGATCGAAAGTCACAAGGGGGTGTCGAGCGCCGATTGTGCCATCTTCTGCGTCTCACATATCCTCTGTGAAAGTTCAGCTTTGACAGCCGACACTGCATCCTGGCCACTAGCCACTCCAGTCTCTTCACCGATGCTACCGCTGATGCCACCTACACCAATTTTGATAGAGATTATTAGGCTCTGCTCTGGTCACTGCTCCTTTTGTTTGGGGCCTTCTTGTACAATCCGCGCGTACATTCACGGCCGCCACAATGTCTAATTTAAACCTGGTTCGAAGACGAAATGTGATTCTGGAAGCCAAGGTTTTACAGTCAGGCACCGGCACCATATATGGTACCACCACAGGCCCCGAACGTGGGGGTACCATATACAGTATGGTACCGGTACCTTATATTGTACCGCCACAGGCCCCGAACGTGGGGGTACCATATACAGTATGGTACCGGTACCTTATATTGTACCGCCACAGGCCCCGAACGTGGGAGTACCATATACAGTATGGTACCGGTACCTTATATTGTACCGCCACAGGCCCCGAACGTGGGGGTACCATATACAGTATGGTACCGGTACCTTATGGTACCGCCACAGGCCCCGAACGTGGGGGTACCATATACAGTATGGTACCGGTACCTTATATTGTACCGCCACAGGCCCCGAACGTGGGGGTACCATATACAGTATGGTACCGGTACCTTATGGTACCGCCACAGGCCCCGAACGTGGGGGTACCATATACAGTATGGTACCGGTACCTTATATTGTACCGCCACAGGCCCCGAACGTGGGGGTACCATATACAGTATGGTACCGGTACCTTATGGTACCGCCACAGGCCCCGAACGTGGGGGTACCATATACAGTATGGTACCGGTACCTTATATTGTACCGCCACAGGCCCCGAACGTGGGGGTACCATATACAGTATGGTACCGGTACCTTATATTGTACCGCCACAGGCCCCGAACGTGGGGGTACCATATACAGTATGGTACCGGTACCTTATATTGTACCGCCACAGGCCCCGAACGTGGGGGTACCATATACAGTATGGTACCGGTACCTTATATTGTACCGCCACAGGCCCCGAACGTGGGGGTACCATATACAGTATGGTACCGGTACCTTATGGTACCGCCACAGGCCCCGAACGTGGGGGTACCATATACAGTATGGTACCGGTACCTTATATTGTACCGCCACAGGCCCCGAACGTGGGGGTACCATATACAGTATGGTACCGGTACCTTATATTGTACCGCCACAGGTCCCGAACGTGGGGGTACCATATACAGTATGGTACCGGTACCTTATGGTACCGCCACAGGCCCCGAACCGGTACCGAGGGTAGTGGTACCATATATGGTACCACCACGTTCGGGAAAGGTGAAAAAGTTAGGCATGGGCATGGGTGGTGGGTACATGCATATTCGATCAGCCCAATCTGTTTTTTTCGTAAGACAATGTAAGAGGCCAACCATAAACTACAAAGTTCGGAGAAGGGTTGGGAAGTTGGTTGAGCGCCGGAAAAGATCGCAGGGTTGTGAGTTGGAATCGAAAAGAAAACATCTCCAAAAACGTTCAAAATCAAGTGCGAAATTGGCCTCAAGAAGGTAGGGGTACCATATATGGTACCACCACAGTGCTCGAAGGTAGGGGTACCATATATGGTGCTGGTACCATGGTACCACCACAGTCCCCGAGCGTGGTGGTACCATATATGGTACCGGCACTAAATATGGTACCTCTTCGAATAAGTGGAGTGGTGGTACCGTACCATATATGGTACCGGTACCAAATATTATTCATCTTCGTTTCAGAAGTATTTTGAAATGAGTTTTTCTGTTTGTAACGAAAAAATGGAACAGTAGGCACGCGTAACGACGAAATTGATAATCGAATCCCACACGTTTCCCTTTTCGTTTCGTCCCAGTTTTAAAACTGTTATTATTTTTTCAGATAAACCCGTTCAGCCATTTCTAATGCGTAACAACGATTTCAGGCTATTTCTGCTTAAAACTATACCTACTGTATGTACGAGCCTAGTTGGCCTGAATCGAAGACTAAAGCCAGAACCTAAGCCTTAACATACCTTTTAACCTAAAACTAAGGGGTAGCTAACCTAAAACTTTATTCTTTGTTTGTTTGTTAAAATCAATAAACATTCATTCATTCATTCATAAAACTGCTGAAAATTTATAATATTCTTATTATACAAATATACAGGGTGTGCCAAAAAAAACAACCCAGCAGATTTTTCGCTGTAGCAACCGCAAATCTCAACCGATTTGAATGAATTCTTTTTTAAATGAAAGATAAATAAATTCTTGAAAGATTGATGCAACGTTTATTAATGTACTCTGCTTAGTGCCTGAGATATTCACTCTCAAAATCAAAACTGTGATTTTGGCAGTGAACAAGAGGGAATTTTTCTCTTCCCGCTGCACTTCGTAATAAAACGGATTCCTGCTACTGTTGAGGGCTATTGGAGGCTTTACTGGTGACACAGAAACTCGGTTCACTTCAACAGTAAAGTGTCATTAGCCCCCAGCAGTAGGAATCTGCTTTATTATGAAGTGCAACGGAATCGCTCTTGTTCTTTGCCAAAATCTGGTTCGACTTTGAGGGCAAATATCTCAAGAACTAAGCAGTTAATCTCAATAAATATTGCACCAATCTTTGAAGAATTTATCAAACTTTCATTCAAAAAAGGATTCATTCAAATCGGTTAAGATTCATGGTTGCAAAAGTAAAAAATCTGCTGGGTTGTGTTTATCACTCTTGTTCACTGCCAAAATCTCTGTTTTGACTTTGAGGGCAAATATCTCAGGAACTAAGCAGGCTATCTTAATAAGCGATTCATCAGTCTTTCAAGAATTTATTTATCTTTTATTTAAAAAATATTCATTCAAATCGGTTGCGATTTGCGGTTGCTACAGCAAAAAATCTGCTGGGTTGTTTTTTTGGCACACCCTGTACAAAAAATATGCAATATTGAAATTTTGTTTGTATATGTATTCAGGGTTGTATATTTTTCCGAAAAAAACCTCGGCCTGTTTTTTTCCAGTTTTTTTCCGGTTTTTTTCCGGTTTTTTTCCTAAATCGCGGAAAAAACTCCAGCCCAAGTTCTGAGTATCCTAGGCTGGTTTTATGATCCCTAACGCTTTCTAGCGCCTTCCTCAGTCTTGTTAGACCAGAAATACACGTGTTACATTGATATAAATCACGAAACAGGCATGAAACAGTGCCTGACAGGTTCCATAAATAACGCTATATGCAAATTTTCTTACAGCAGTTTGCATTTTTGTTTTTTCATGCCAAATTTGGTCTTTTTTGTTGTTTTTCTAACAGTTTTGAGTCAGTATGGCCTATTATACATAGCAAAAGTCCATTTTTTAAACGAAAAATGACGTAAATTAGCTATTTTAGCTTGAGTTTTTTTCCGCGATTTATGTTTTTTTCCGACCCTTAGGAAAAAAACCGGTTTTTTTCCGGAAAAAAACAGTTTTTTTCCGGTGTTTTTTTCCCACCTCACATCCCTGATGTATATATACATACACATATACAAACTAATGTGCATTTGTATATATTACTGTTGTTTGGTATTGGGTTTTCCGTTTGTGTATGTGTATGTGTATGTGTATGTATATACACATTTACCTTCAAACGTGTATGGTAATTTGTGTATACACATTCAACAAAACAATGTGTATTTTTGTGTATATTTGTGTATGTGTATTGTACTGAAAATGCAAATTTTTTGGTAGATTTGAGCCAGAAATGCTAAGAAAATCAAATCTTTCAATGTTTGTTGCTTTAAACCTTGGATAGCCTTGAAATCGAGTTACTTAGGCCATTTGAAGGCTTTATCAGGCTATCTACCGTTTATTACTGCAGCAAAAACATCGAATACGATTCAGTTCGAAATTTTATCGACTTTTGCTGATCAAATACACATACACAAAAATACACATTTCGAGTAGTGTTTGTGTATGGTAAGGGGCCGTTCATAAACGACGTCGTTCCAAAATCCCGATTTTTCGGACCCCCCCTCCCCCCAAAATCGCCTTGCGTCGTTTCTTGGGACCCCCCCCTATGGCGACATCGTTTTCGGTTTACCCCCCCCCCCCCCGATAAAAGGGCAGTACATACAGTACTGTCACGTTTTTTTGTTACCATACTGCGCAATCAATAGAATAAATCCCTACAACCACTCTAGGAAGCTTTTCTGTATGGAGAAACGTTTGACAGAATGTGCATAAATCGAAAATAATGTAATTGAAGTACCCTAAAATTCATAAAAAAGCGACGTCGTTTTTTGCTAACCCCCTCCCCCTCCTGGTGCGTCGTCTATCGTCGCATTTCAGCCGACCCCCCCTCCCCCCTCTGGAACGACGTCGTTTATGAACGGCCCCTAATGTGTATCTGAATTTTCAATGTGTTTGTGTATGTGTATGTGTATACACATTGAAAAAACAATGTGTATTTTTGTCTAGGTAAATGTGTATGTGTATACACAAACAACAGTAGTATATTTAAATATACATATACATATACAAATGAAGTAGGCATATATTTGCCCACGTTAGTACCCCCTATTTATGGTACCCCGGGTACTATAAACGGCACTTAGTGCCCATTTATAGTACCGGTACTATAAATGGAGACAAATTTTTATTCTACAATGAGCAGTTATTAATATAAAATGTCCGAACATTATAGGATTTTTGGTGGTAAACATTGTTTGTACGAACAAAAACAGTAGATAATGTAATCATAGAGATTCTGATGTAAGTAAAGAAACTATTTTTGACAAGTAGACCGTAATTTTAGCAAGAAATTTCACATACTATTGTTAGTTGCTTATAGAGCAGATTTGTAGAGTGCCATATATAGTACCCGGGCACTATAAGGGGATTCACTTTTATTTCCGCAAAACCCTAAGTGCCATATATAGTGTACAGATCCTCTGTTTCAACTTCCCGCCATCTCCGTGCGATGCAGGCGTGCGTGGCAAGACCCGATCTGTGCCCCCTGTCTTGTGACAGGCTGGGATTTGGCAGCCGTTCGGGCGGCTCGTTCGACCAATCCGAGTAGAGGGGAGGAGCGTCGGGAAGAACGAAGGCCAGTGACTGGTTAGCGATAATGACTGACTAGCTTCTAGAACATTCTTTGTCTGTCTGGCGGGCCCTAAGCCTGTCTGATTTCTTCACTTTGGTTGTTAGTGTCTGGTGGCTGGTTGTCTGGATAAAATAACCGTGTATAGCCACTGTTTTTGGTACGACAAGGCATCGGCCGCCTCCTGAAGTGAGCTGCCTTCACCTTCCTAACCACCTGAAGTGTGGTTTCGCTGCGTCCTACTCCGATTGCCTCAGTGTGGCTCGGGTGGTTCCCAGGTCATCCTACTTTCCGTTCGGCTCACCAATAACGTGTTTATTGGTCGGTACAAAGAGCGTCGTCAACAACCATCGTCAACCCGGTTTTTCTTTCCATTTTCTACTACCTACTTTCTCTACCTACCACTTTTCTACTCGTTTTGCAACCGGTCGGCCATGTTTTATTTCTACTTTTCTACAACTTGCGAAATCACCAAAATCACCACCTTTTCTCCTCTTCCATCGGTTTCTTCTGTCCAGCCCTTGTGTGGAACCAGCTGGAGAGTGTCGGGTTAGGACAGAATTGGAGGTTCCACCGAGATTTTTGTTAAATCGCTATTCTGTTCAAGCATGGAGTGCGATAACGACTCACCTCCACAAAGGTCGAGAGAAGTGGGTCGAGGGTTTCCGTTGGGAAGAGGAGTGAGAGCGCGGCAACCACCAGGATTCGGACGAGGAACAGTGCCACCGCCGACTTCTACTACCGTCCGACCGGGACGACGCAGGGCGCGACCGACCGCCCCAGAGGACGCTCGTCTCCAGCATTTCAACCAAATCGCTGAGGTAGGACCTGTTTCGCTACACCCCGGCACTGATGATGGTCGTAGTTCGGGGTCTACGCTCGTAGATGACGTTCCCCGACAACGAACCGCCGGCTCTACAACCACGCAGCATCGCCGTTCGGGGTCTACGTTCGTAGATAACGTCCCCCGACAACGAGTCGCCGGCTGTTCAACTCCACAACATCTGTCGTTGGGGTCTACATCTGTAGATGACGTTCCCCGATGTACCGCCGACAGCATAGTCTCGCAACCTTCACTGCTGGGGTCTACATTCATAGATGACGTTCCCCGGTGATGAGTCACCGGCAATTCGACTCAGCAGTACCTGCCGTCGGGGTCTACCTTCGTAGATGACGTTCCCCGGTGACAAATCGTCGGCAATCCAGCTCTGCAACATCTGTCATTGGGGTCTACATCATAGATGACGTTCCCCAACCAACTGCTGCTGTACCACCTCCTGCTACTAGTCGGAGGTCAGTTACTACTACTACGTTCGGTCGGCGGCCAGAGTCCACTACGGTGGGCAACGTTTCTTACTCAGCCGCCCATCAGACGCCATCTCAACAGCAGTCGGGGTCCACCTCGGTGGATGACATTCCCCGTCAGACTGCTAATTCAACGAGCAGGAGAGATGTGAACTCCCGCATGATGCGACCGACACTTCGTGAGCGACGGCATGATGTGCGCTTTCCAGACCCGTCGCTTCCTCCAGAGAGGCTCATCAACGAGGATGGTATGTGCGAGGCGTGTTTCGGGCCCGTCTCTGACTACTGGACTGAGGAGGAGGGATTTCTTGTTCCCCAGCCGTCTCCATCTCCGGGCCCGCCGGTTTTGTCGCCGGTGGCCTATCAGATGAGGTCTATGTCGGAGGTATCGACTCCGACATCAACGTCGTACTTGTATGAGCTGACACCGCTGCCTACCGTTGCTGTCAATGCAACGGAATTGTCACTGCCAGCAACCGTTCTGCCGTCCAGTCCAGAGGTCTGGAGTGGACCGCCTGGGTTGGGATACACCGGACCGGTTTTTACTACTCCAGCGTTGGCACATCAGACCAACGTGCGTTCTGTGATGACTACCGGTTCAACTACTAGTCAACGTTCATGCCAGACAGAAGGAGGTGAGCTACTGGTGGCATCGGATGCTGTTTCTGACCCCCGGTTCATAGTTCACCGTGTGTTGGGGGAGGACCGAGTCAACAAGAGCAAGTACGTGCGTACGTCAGTACCGCCATTGCAGCGTGGGCAGCCTCTCACGCTGTACTCATCAGATTACACCAGCTCAGACGATGAGGTCAAATCGCGGGCCGGTGGGGGCGCAGATGGAGGCACGATCGGGACAACCAGGTGGCAGGATGATGAGGCAAACTTCGCGTCGGCGCCGCTGCCACCCATCCCCAGACAGCAGCCATCAGCACCAGGACCGGCGGCCTCTTAGGCCGAGTACGAACGGCTGGAGGCTGTAAACGGAGCTGCTACCTTCGCTGAACCATACCAGACGTTGGGTACCTTGACCGCCGACTATGCCCGGCAGTCTGCTGAGGTGCGTCAGCAGATTGCAGACCACAAAAGTCAGCTGTACACTTTCCTAGTACAGACTGCCCAACAGCTTCGACAGGGATCGTCTCAACAGGGTATGCCTGTTGATCGGAGCTTTGATTACCGCGGGCCACAACGCAACATGCCTACCACACTGCCAGAAGCGTTTCATGAAGGGGGACAGACAGCTGGGGTGCCAGTCATTGCCGGAGGCTCAGAGTGGTCAGACTGGTATGAACAACCTGTGCCGGCAGTAGAGAGCGAAGACCTGCAGCTCTATCGCAATGGAGAGTGGAGGCGAATGGACCTGGTTGACCAGGAGGAGTCCACTTCTCCTGAGGAGCAATACCAACCGCGAGTTCGCTCGGACCGACCGGCTGCGCCTAACTATCCTATTCCACCAGAACGAGGACAGCTACAGGCCGAACATCACCGTGTGCTTCGGTCAAAGTGGGATTTCCTCCCTTCCAGTTGTTACTACTATCCAGACATGGAATTGCGCTTTCTCAAGGAACAAACGGACAGATGGGGAGACCCAACGCCGCGGTTTTGAACGGCACCATCTTCCTACTGCTGGCAACAAGCGTTGGACGCTGAACATGAAGCGTACTGGGCCGACCTGGTGCGTGTAAGGCTGACAGCTAGCGAGATGACCGCAAGAACGTCGCACCTGAGGCCACGACCAGGCAGAATCTTGGACTATGTTCGTGGACCGGACCCTCATCACCACTTCCCCAAGTATCTATGTGAGTACCAGGAGGAGGAGACTACACCTTATATTTCATCGCGTGATTCTGTTTCTCAGGTTCGGAGTACAGTGAGACGCGTTCCGAGTCTGGCGATCTGTACCCGGCCAGAAGCGACACCTGGAGCCAAGATCAAGATGAACTCTTTGAGGCCGGCTTCCTCACTCGTGAGTACGAGCCCAGCTATCTCTCGGCCGACTCCCGCTATAGTACCACGTACTAGGAGCGGGAAGGAGGACACCGAAGCCACTGGTGTAAACCGCTCCAAACAGCTGTCGCCCCGTGACAGCTCCTCCACCATTACTACGAGTGTTTATCGGACCTCTCCAGGTGATGGGGGACGACTGCAGAATTGCGAACAACAATTGGCCAAACAACGAGCAGAATTGGAGCAATACCGCCGGTACTTGCAACACATACAGACCGTCGATCCTAGATGGGGTGCGATCAGCTCTATTCTGTTGGTACCGCCGCCACTCAGAGGCGTGGCTGTGGAGACCAGGCGGCCGGTTACTACATCCAGAATCGCCGAGTGTCAACCAAAAGTGTCGCCATTACCGTACACCAGTACGTACGAGGCCACCGAGGCCTCCACTTACGACTACACCTTTGACCAGAGGAGTCAGAGGTTGGAGGAGACCTTACGGCGATTGGAGAAGGTACTGCAAACCTCGCCTCCATGCGGTGCCATATCTGGGTCGGACTCACTACCTGTACAACAAAATCGACTGGCAGGAGATGAGCCCGAATGGAGGAGTGAGGTCGAAAAAGGAAGAGACTGACCGGTCTTCAGCGGCGCGAGAGTGGTGGCAGGACCACTGCCAAATCGCTTACAACGCGGCCACCGAGTAGTTCAAGACGATATTATTCAGCGACAACAACTGGCCGCCGACCTACTTAGTCGCGCTGAGGATACCCTGCGCAGTGTTGAATTACGGGCAGCCGACCAGCGCAGGGAGCCGTGCTATCTGCGATCCATCAAACTACCTAAGTACAACCCAGATGAGGACGTGTGGTGATTTCTGACAGACCTGGAGGAATACTTCACGTTTGCTAAGGTCGTAGAAGATGAGGCCAAGGTGGCATTAACAAAGAGCGCCCTACCTAAGGCCATGCGCACTGCCATCGACACGGCACCTCTGCATGAGCGACTGAACTACTACCAGGTGTGGCAACTGTTGATGGACCGTTTCCTACCCAGGGAGCAGACCCTGGAGGTGAAGGCCGAGCTTCTTTGCCTCTCTCAAGGAGACCTATCTCTTGACGACTACTGCAAAGAGATAGAGAGGCAATCGCTGTGACTCCACTATGCTGCACCGAACGAAAATCTTGCTGAGTGGCAGTTGCTGGTATTCTTCCAGGGACTAACTCCTACACTTCGATGGAAGGCCCGAGAACATGCTGTCGAGCAGAGCTGCCACAACCTCGCTGATGCCCGGAGAGCTATGCAACGATTTGAACCAGTCAAGAAGGAAGGTGATTTCTGCCCTGTCACGGAAAGGTTACCTTCTCACTTCAGTCGACCTACACGTTCACCACCGAGAGCAGTTAACACCCCTAGCGCGGGTGTCACGCCTCTCCTGAGTGGCCGTCGGAAACCGCCCGGGGGTTATACCAGAGGAGGGGTAAAGTCGCTGCCGAAAGACCGAACGTGGACGAAGGAGGCCTGGGCCGAGTGGGTAAAGAGAAACCCACCAGACAGAGACAAGGCAGTAGATGACCTGGCTTATAAGAGAGCAGTGGAACTTTCCGAAGATCACGCGGCCTCTGGAGGGGAGAGTCTGAAGGGAGTAGTGGCAGGTGACCGAACGGTACTGCCCCTGAAAACGAATTCAACAAGGAGCAACTCCAAGGCTGCCGTAGGAGTGATTAAGGTCAACCAAATCCTCCAACAAGAAAGACCGGAATGGAAGAGGGCCGACACCGCCCCACTACACCTATTAACGGTCAGTATCGGCTCTGCTGAGGTGCCGACGCTGATTGACACAGGAGCTGTTACCAATCTGTGTGGCCAAGAAGGACTCCGGGCCATTCTGGCCGAAGGAAAATCTCGGGGAGTAAAAACTCGGCTGCATCGCATACAGGAGGTAACTCTGCGGGGGTACACCGGAAAGAAGAGGAAAAGCCGCCATGTAGTTGACGCCACTATCGCTCATCAAGAACGTCGAATGGTCATGCGGTTCGTGGTGGACATGAGGTGCCCCTACCCACTATTAGTGGGACTACCGGGGGTTAAGGCATTCCCCCACTTGCTGGAGATGTGGCTATCGCAGATGTTGGGGGAATCGGAGCTGAAGATGGAACCCCACGCGAGAAGGGGATCGGGGAGTGTGACCCTGAGTTCTATAAGGCAGAAGGAGGCCGTCACTATTTGGACCGCCACTGACAGTGAGGTGGAACCAGGTGACAAAGTGGAGTGCCATGACTTTAGTGTCGGGGCAATTCACTCGCCTCGATGGTACGACCACCCCTGTATAGTGGTCGAACTTCGGGGGCATCAAGCCATCATCATGCGCGGAGGTCGTGATCGGGTGCCCCGCCAGGTACACCTACGACACCTCAGACCTCACTACCCGGTGCCGAAGTGGTCAAACCCCCAGGGACCCGGGCAGAAAAGACGATGGTTGGCCAATACACGTGCACCATTGGGTCTGCCAAAAAGGACAACAGCGGACACAATAGTGGAGAACAGGGGCTGGAAACTCAGACGGCCTAGCTGTGGTCTGAGAATGTCGGCCTAGCACTGAACGTGACCGCCCCTCTTGTACATAGTGTGCATAGATGTCTCTCTGCATTTCATCTTTCTCTACCACCAGCCCAGCTATCCAGTTTGGCCTCGCGAGTGTCCCATTCTCCTGTGTGGGTAGAATGGCGTAGTGCCGCTCATCGCCCTACTCTGTTTGACACCTAGAGACGCCAGCACCTCGAAAGGCCGATTTTATTGGCGCGGCAGAGTGTCAGCTACTCATTTTTACCTATCCTGATTATAGAGTGCCGAAATGCTGCCCGGGAAGGACCACCAGCTAGACCTGCCCAGCGCCCAGTGGTAACTAGTCAACCGTGTGGGAGTGATGTTGCATCCCCTAGTGGTGTTGGCACTAGTTTAGTTGCTTTGCTTTGCACTGCCTGGCGTGTCTTTCTTTTATTGCCGTTGCTACGGCTACAACACTACAACAATTATGCCAAGAATGTTTCCTTGTTGCAGTCCGGCCAACTACAAAACAACGTGCCTCTCAACCGACAAATTATTGTTTGTGTTGTGCTGGCTAGAGTCGAAGACCGCCCGGTGTTGGGCAGAGATGGTGGACCAACAACAGCAACTACCACCTGGAGGACATCACTCAACGGGAGGCAGAGAGGTTGTTGATGAGCCGACCACCTCACGGAAACGTTCTCTTACTCCAGAGGCGCGGCACCATCGCGCCTCATCTCGACCAGCCCAGCGACCATCTCCTGTGAGGCATCCTTCTCGGCCACCAGCCGCTGGAGGATTTGATTCGTCAGCTCATGGGGGCGAGCATCATGGGCGTCAACATTCCCAAAATCAGCGACAATCTGGCCACCATTCAGGGCATGGCCATCAACAGGAAACAACCACTCATCATCGACAACCATACCGGTATCGTTCTTCAGGACCGTCGGACCGGCCTGTAGATGTTACAGACTGGCAGGAGAGAGAGTACCGACAACCTAGAGCTACTAGTCGGCCAGCATCTGCTCAGCGTGGAGATCAGAGGCAGAGAGGAAGATCCAAAAGTCGCGACCGGTCTCCAAAACGACCCCAGTATGAGGAATCTTTGCAGGGTGCTGGTCGGGATCATAGAGGTGATCAACGACATGCGCCTATGGAGGACGAACGACGTGTAGTGCTTCGTGTGGAGAGCCAGACTTTGAGCGGTGAGTACAAACATATGCGCTACCCACCAGGAGGAGGGTCGCCATATCAACTACCGCTGGAAACATCGACCGTAAGGTCCACCAGCCATTCCAGTGGGAGGCAGCGATCTGAGTCGAGCTACGGAAGAAGGTCGGAAAGAGTGCGGGACTTCTCACCAATTCGGCCACAACCTGGGCCGGAGTACACCTGGAAGATGGCAAGGGTGCAGGTCAACAAACCTCAACAGCCAGCACCGATGCGGGAAATTACCGCACCGCCGACCGCCACCCTCTCGGAGGTGGATAAAACCTACCAGCCTTGGCCTGACGGCCAAATGGAGACCACCGAGGAGTTAGAGTTGTACTTCACAAAGGAGGAAATTCAGCGTTGGCAGGAAGAGGCCGCCTCTATCACTACTACTACAACCCCAGCGGCAGTCGAGGTACAACAAAACGCTCAGATGATGGATTCGACTACGTTTGAGGCGCCCCTGGTGGTGTCTGCCCGACCTCAGGAGGAGTACATAGCCGATGATTTATTCCAACAGACCGACCTCTCCTTTCTGAAGGAATTTCACCTACAGGAGGACGTGATTGTGCAGCGTCGGGAATGCCGCGAATGGGCTAGGCAGTGGATGATGAGCGGATGTTGGACAGCCAACTTTCCGCTAAGAACGTTGAGCCGCTGCTCGGCCAAGATGGCGACCCATTCTGTCCCTCAGAGCGGATACTGGTGCCACTGGTAACTCCTCTGGATTTCTCAACCTGGGGTCAGAAAGAGTGGGCAGAATATTCAACACAGCGGCCGGAACAAGGGGAAGAACAGATGGACTGGCCAGAGTACTCCTCCCAGTGTCAGCTGGATGAGTACGATTATGCGGAACTACAGCTGGATGAGTACGATTATGCGGAACTACTGCGAGTGGGGACCAATCCTAACCCAGCAATAACACCATTGCCGCAGGAGGTCAATAACACACCGCCAGTGATGGGACCCATCTACAAGGAACAGTACCGGGCCTATAAGAACCACCCATCAATCGGGAGGTCCTATCCTATGGAGGTCGGTCATGCGCAAGAGACCGCCATTCAATTGGCGCCTATTTTCAACACCCAGCCTGCTGAGCTAGCTGCCGACCTGTGCACCAAGACCAAGAAGGGGGTCTGGTGGATGCTGAGCGATTCCCAGGCCGAGAGGAAGGTAGCCAGTCGACCTTGACCAGATGTCGCGGGCATCCGCGGCAAACTCAGGACCGGAGGCGTCAACCAGCACATTGCTAAGATGATCATCAAAGTAAACACCTTCAATCCTGAGGCGCTGGCGGCCAACATACCTTACCATACTGCGCCGCAACACGCAATGATTCGAACTCTGTTAGAAGCGGTACCAGCTGGTCATTTTCTGCCTCCATTTGTGGTCAAGGGTGAACACCAGTTAGCCGATTTGGAGGTGATGTTGAGTGACCTGTTACGTCACTCTCAGTACATGTTCAATGGACTGATGCTGGTCACGATCGACTTCGAGGGATGGGTCAACTTTGGAGATGTTCCCCTGGGAGTCCTGATCAATGGAGAATTCTACCTAGCTATCGCTTGGCTGGACTCTGGAAAGAAGCGTCCCCGGCCGGCCAGAGAGCTGGTTGATGACCCGCGGTACCATGCCGCGGCCTCTAAACTCATTGAGGAGGCGTTCGAGCGATTTGACGCCAGGCTAGATGAGGAACGTGAGCGATGGAAGCAACGAGTACAGAAAGCCACCAAGAGACGGAAAACCGCGGGCCTCACCAAGGAACAAAAGGATGAGGCTGAGAAGGAGGAGGACGCTGCTCGAAAGGCACTGTCTCGACTGACCACTCGACGATATGCTAAGGCCTATCGGAGAGGCCTGTCGTTCAGTACCAACAGTCCAGAGAGGGCCGTGTCGAAGAAGGCTTGGTGGATAGCTGCCATCGATGGTGTGTGACAGGCCCGGTATTACCATCTCACCGAGTCTGTTGACCCATTCTACACCAACCAACCTTTGTCGCTGATGCAGATTGCTACTACCGGTTGTACACCAATCGTGGTCGTGCTGCATGCCTTTCAACGTATGCCACGAGTTCTTCATGAGCTGCTGCGCAACCCCAACATCATCAAAATCGGTGTGGCTCGATCATTAGACCAGACTCTGCTACAGGAGTGCACCTGTTATGACAACAAATGCTGGAGGTACCTCACTACTGCCACCGGCTACATAGACCTGCAGGATTGGCTCACCGGTCTACAAGGTTCACATCTAACATGTGGAGAGAAAGTGGGAGCGTCTGCCTTGTCAGCTCTGTACTCTGGTACTGGTTATCCAACCAGTTTCAAACACGTGATGCAGTTGTCAGGTTTTATGCCTGGCATCGATGGCAGTCCGATTCCTGCCGCCCAATTGGAATACGCCGCACAGGATGTGGTGGACATCATGGCTGGAGCCGCTGCCATGGCCTGCGTTATGCCAGACTTGGTGTATTGCTCGCCCCACCACGATGACTACAAGGAGTTGGCTATGAGAGCCTTCGACGGAATAAGGGCAGCTTACATGTCACCCGACATTGAAGTAGCTCGCTCTATGGCACCGAAACCCAACGAAGAGGTGTTCCTTCGATTGAGAGGCCAACCAAAGAAGGATGAAGTGGAAAGAGCCGCCGATATTGGACAAGCGTTAGATGAGGAGGACGGCATGATGCAGGTGGACGCCTCGCCAGCTCGGCGGGGGCGTACGTACAATGGGGAACTACGGCACGCAGCTCATGCTATTCTGGATGAGGAGGAAGCCTACGGGTATGTGGTTCGACAAATTGCCTTTGGCTATCGGAATCACGTACGCCAAGCCTACCAGGTTTGGAGGCATGACCCAGATGCCTATGGTGCTGCCAGATACATGAATCGGTGGGACGAAACTCAATTGGAACCGGTCACTAGACTCGCCGGGCCCCAATCAGACCAGGGTACGTTCATGTTCTTCGGGTACGTCCAATTTCGGGGACAACCTATGATGGCTGCGATCGTGGAGGACCAACGAACTTTGGCAATGGCACGTCGGGCCACGGTGGTCCACTATCATTGTTACTTGGTTAAAGCGGACGTTGAAGGACTCACCGCCGAACAATTACGGCTGCGAGACCGCATTCCACAACTGTACCAGGGTGGCCAGGTACCGGAGGAGGAGGCCGACGTCCAGCTGACTGGGGGAGACATAGTGTGGCTGGATGCCATGCGTCGTGCCCTAATGTTCACCTTGGCAGGAGAGGAACCTCCAGTCTTCCTTCCAGAGACCATCAATCGACCGGGTCGACCGGCCACACACGCAGAGGTCCGACAGAGCGTCAGAGAAAGACTGGGGGCCATCTATGAGATGTTGGCCCAGGAGACTAGACTGCTAGCCTTGAGGGGATTTTGGCCGCCGCCAACCCTTGAACAGATGGGACATGGAGAACTGAGGGCCATGCAGATGTCATTCCTCAAGGCCTTTGCCGGACCCATCGCCGCCTATGACTATATGCTCTACTGACCGATGCTGGAGTGCTACATTCAGGAGGGAAGGGAATCCGACCGAGCCAGGGAGCTTCTCTATCAACTTGACAAACTACATCCTCCTCCTGATGACCCGGCTGCGCTACTCCAGATTCACAAACAGGAATTAGAACTACTCCGAGTGGAACTGGCTAAGACTCGGGACAAATGCTTCATCGCCTGGCAAAGGCGAAAGCTGACTGTGGGCTGGCGCCGACTGGCTGAGCCTGGTGAATTCGCTCCTATTGTGGCTGATGAGGAGATGGCATTCCAGTACGATCTAGCCGACATGCCGCGAGATACCCGCTCGGCTAAGTGGCTGTGGAACACCGCCGCCTACCGCAAATGACTGTTGGTTAAGGCGGACCGCGCCCTTGAAGTGAGGAGGGAAACGGATCTCCAGCTGCGACAAGAGAGTGAGGCACGGTACTATCAGTGAAGACAACATCGTGTCGACCATGTCCGAGCAGCCCAGGCCCAAGCTGAAGCACAGGTGGGGGAGTTCCTTCTAGTACGGAGGAGCCTCCACCAACTATGCCTGTCACTGAGACCGAGGCAATGCCAACGAGCGCGGACACAGACTCCCAAGCTATGGAATCGCAGATGGTCGATGAGGAGAGGCCTAAGGGACCAGCCTTGGTTCCGCCCCGAGGAACCAAGATGGAGTGGGAAGACCTTATTGAGGAAGATGAGGCAGGAGCCATTGATTTGTATGGAGACAAGGATGCACCGATGGACATAGAAGAGGCTCCTGAGCTACCATCTACTAGTGCAGAACCTACCGGACCTGCTCTTTCGTCGGGAACGGTAGAGCCGGTCGCTGAACTAGACACTGAGGCGGCCCGTTTGCAGAATCCTACTATCGATGATGTCTTGGACTACCCGGAGTCAGCCCCGACTGAGCAAGTGGGTGATACCTTATCAACGGCTGGAGTCGAACCAGTATTCACACCAGCACTGCAACCATTGGTGGCACAAGACACATTGTTTGCTCATCTTCCTCGGCCGAATCAACCTTACCACCCGACGCTGCACATTCGGCCATATCTACATATGTCTGAGCGAAAGAGAGTATGGGTGTGGTGGGCCGATCTGCGAGACCTACCGATCGACCCAAAACTCCACCAAGTTTGCGAAATTACTGAAGGCCAGAGCACGACCCCGCTCTGCATCCTACTGCCAGACACCGCCAATGAGGCGCCCTACCTGGTGCCTCAACCCATGCGCCTACTGCTCCAGTTGTATGATGGATTGCCACTACCATTCCATCAGGCAGAGATCAAGAGACTGAAGACGGTTTTCGATCAGACATCTTATCCGCGGCCTCCATTGCATCACAGTCCAGGCGATGAGCCGTATGGGTCAGCGCTGCCTCCGTACATCTCTAATCTTCCAATGGTCAACGCTCAATGGTACGGGGTCATGACGCAGGAACTTCCGTTGTTCAGACAACAAATCCTGATGGGGAGGATGAAGAATTCCAACGTCCCGCCGGACCAGTTTTGTATCTCTGACAGGGAAACTAGCTGGAGCGTCCTTCTGTGGGAGGTTTTCATCAAGCGGGTCATGATGGTACAACCGACTCCTGACTACACTCATTCAGATGTGTTCAAGAGTGCGACGAATGCCAACCTTACCTACAAGGCCTATTTGAAGACTGCTCATGCCTCTCCAGCCCTGATCGGTCTGCTGGTGGGTACCCTTCTGCCGTACCACTCTGAGCTGATGCCGTCACTCGGGCTGTTGCTACCGGTAATGCCAGAAGTTTTCTATGCCAATGGCTGACAACCAATCAGCCTGATGCCAGTGGCGTGGAACCTGCCCACCAAACCAGGTGGGAGGGATGAGGTCTGGATGCGTTATGAAAAGTTCCAGCTCGCTATGGCACAGTTGGTGGTCAGTAACCCGTACATGCACCCGGTGGGACTCGCCCGAGTGTACTTGATCGGCTTGGGACCACGGATCGTGCGGACACTCTTGGACCATCCGATCCTGGGCGATGTCGTCCTTACCGCCTTCACCGTCAATCATGCTACTCTGCTGCCACCAGACAAACTGCTCACTACCGCGGTTGTAACTACATTCGCCAACTACTTTGGGCAGTACCTATTGCAGCTGCGCACATTCCATCGAGTGATGCAACTAAGGGCCGAGCATCAGATCCGAAGAGTGGAGGAGTCGTTGGATGCCAACTTACTCCCCTACATTACTAACACCGTTCCAGAACCCCTCAATGACTCGGAGTGCCAACTGCTCCGAGAGGTGAATAGAGTCGAGAGCTACTTCGTCTTTGAGTCACCATACCTGGGCCTGGAAAACCACAACTTTCGAGGGGGGTACAACTCTCAGGGCCAAGGATTGATTCAGCATCAGTCATCAGTGAAGATGCCCAAGTATGACGGAAAGCCTCACAGCAGTGCGCGAGTGCAGCGGTACATTCCGACACTGGGATGTTATCCGGCGGACCGTAAGTATCCGCCGTGGTCTACCTTGCAGCATGTCAAACTTCCCATCGAGTCTACCATGGCCGCGCTCTATTGTTCGAGTGCTGATCGGACGTGGCTCCTAGATGCTGGATGAGTACTGCCGGATCTGTCCCAGCTGACCTCACCCGCTGGGCTACACACTCGTATCAATGCCAACATCGCTGCAGGGACTCTGTCTGTCTGGGACCCAAAGTTCACCCCGGACAAAGAAGAACGATGGCGAACCGCCGGCGAACTCAAGAATGGACTGGTGTGTCAGCCGTTTCATCTTGCCGCTAGTCGGGCGGAGACGCTTTCGGTCACTGGTCTGGTCGGTAGACGATCCGGTCTAATGGTGCCAACCCTACCTCACCACCTGCTTACAGGGCTGGAAACTTTCCGTGAGTCCCCGACCAGATCATCGTCGGTCGTCTCAGGTACATCTGCGTCCTCCACTATTCCGCCCAGCAGTGGCCCCGGGGCGAGCGCCGGCGGAGTTGAGTACGAGGAAGACAATGAGTAGGAGAGAGAGGAAGGACAACCAGCCTACTAACTCAACTACTAATCGGGAACGGCGCCGCGGACGTCGCCGGCTGAGAAGGGGGTCGTGTACAGATCCTCTGTTTCAACTTCCCGCCATCTCCCATCTCCGTGCGATGCAGGCGTGCGTGGCAAGACCCGATCTGTGCCCCCTGTCTTGTGACAGGCGGGATTTGGCAGCCGTTCGGGCGGCTCGTTCGACCAATCCGAGTAGAGGGGAGGAGCGTTGGGAAGAACGAAGGCCAGTGACTGGTTAGCGATAATGACTGACTAGCTTCTAGAACATTCTTTGTCTGTCTGGCGGGCCCTAAGCCTGTCTGATTTCTTCACTTTGGTTGTTAGTGTCTGGTGGCTGGTTGTCTGGATAAAATAACCGTGTATAGCCACTGTTTTTGGTACGACAAGGCATCGGCCGCCTCCTGAAGTGAGCTGCCTTCGCCTTCCTAACCACCTGAAGTGTGGTTTCGCTGCGTCCTACTCCGATTGCCTCAGTGTGGCTCGGGTGGTTCCCAGGTCGTCCTACTTTCCGTTCGGCTCACCAATAACGTGTTTATTGGTCGGTACAAAGAGCGTTGTCAACAACCATCGTCAACCCGGTTTTTCTTTCCATTTTCTACTACCTACTTTCTCTACCTACCACTTTTCTACTCGTTTTGCAACCGGTCGGCCATTGTTTTATTTCTACTTTTCTACAACTTGCGAAATCACCAAAATCACCACCTTTTCTCCTCTTCCATCGGTTTCTTCTGTCCAGCCCTTGTGTGGAACCAGCTGGAGAGTGTCGGGTTAGGACAATAGTACCCGGGTACCGGAGAGTGCTGCATAGGGTACCCCTCCAGATAGCGTACCCAGGGTACACTAACTGGCACTTAGTCCCTTATTGTGTACCCGGGGTACGCTATTTGGATACAGGTTTTATGTCATGGGTGTCAAAAATTTCTAACATTATGGTACCTTTAAAGCAGGTCTACATATATTTTTGTTCATTTTCAATCGTTTTTACTGACGCAGCAAACGTCACAAGAATAAAAAATTTGACCAACCACTCTCATTTACATGGCAAAAACAGTAATCTGAACTGGAAAATTGCATTTTTGCTCAGAAATCGTGAAAACAAGCCGTTTAACATGATGTCGCTAAGTGCCAGTTAGTGTACCAGGTACCCGGGTCGGGTACACACACTAACCAGCACTTAGCATTTTCCGCAAGAAAAATGAGTGCCAGTTATTGTACCAGGTACACTAACAGGATCTCATTTTTCTTGCGGAAAATGCTAAGTGCTGGTTAGCATGTGTACCCGGGTACCCAATGCAGCACTCTCCGGTACTATAAACAGCACTATACGGTAGTGTGAACGGGTCTGGATAAGACCTCATTACTTATCCCAGATTTCTATTCCTTATTAAACGCAAGTGTGAACCGGGCGTTAGGGTTGAAGCTGGTTATTGCCTTTTGGAAACTTTAGTTAGCTTTAGCAATTTCTCTTCACGAAATTGTAATAAAAACGACACAAAGTGGCTGAGGTCAGGAATTGCTATAAAGAAAATGGTAGGGAATAGGAAAAATTGTTTAGATGTAGCTAGCGTTTCCGGTAAGAAAACAGACCGTCTATCCATTGAGTACTGTACGTACATGTGAAGTATTCAGCACAGGTAGTGTGTGCTATTACATAACGGTAGTGGATAGCTAATCTGAAAAATAAACTGTCAGAAGTGTTCCTATTGGTTGCTTGGCCGTATAACGCACGCACATCCGATCCGATCCGATCCGATCCGATCCGATATATTGGGGGGGCCTGTACGGCCCTATGATCAGACCAACATGTCCATTTCATTTCCCCATATCATCTCTCTTCATTTCGGATACTATCACCAACGCAAGGCTCAACCAGCCTTGGGGGATATCTAGCGGTTAGGTACACCCGAGGCTTTAATCAACCTCAGGAGGTCCCTAACGGTTACATCGCTCAAGTCCTGGGTGGTAAGATATCTACTGCCCAGAATAGCTTGTCTACGTCCAGCCAATGCGTCACGTTCCGTGACCAAATGTTCAGGCGTTTCCTCCTCCTCTAAGGGGCCGTTCATAAACGACGTCGTTCCAGAGGGGGGGAGGGGGGGTCGGCTGAAATGCGACGATAGACGACGCACCAGGAGGGGGAGGGGGTTAGCAAAAAACGACGTCGCTTTTTTCGGAATTTTAGGGTACTTCAATTACATTATTTTCGATTTATGCACATTCTATCAAACGTTTCTCCATACAGAAAAGCTTCCCAGAGCGGTTGTAGGGATTTATTCTATTGATTGTGCAGTATGGTAACAAGAAAACGTCACAGTACTCTATGTACTGCCGTTTTATTGGGGGGGGGGGGGGGGGTAAACCGAAAACGACGTCGCCGTAGGGGGGGGGGTCCCCAAGAAACGACGCAAGGCGATTTTGGGGGGAGGGGGGGTCCGAAAAATCGGGATTTTGGAACGACGTCGTTTATGAACGGCCCCTAAGCAAAATGAGCATGTTGGATCATCCACCAAGCCCATGATGCTGAGATGTCTATTAAGGTTAACCAACCGACCACCAGTTAACCAACCGACCACCAGTTTCAGTTCCCTTCTACTAAGACTAAGTAATTCTCTGGTCACCACCAATCTGGGTCCCAGAATGTACTGCTTAGATTGCCTACAGTCGGTTCGTAGATCCCAGACAGTTTGCAGCTGGTTCTTTGCCCAACTTCTTAAATCACTCCTCACTTTCCTAATTGAGATGCCAAGGGCCGGTTCCGGCCCTATAAGTGGCAACTCAGCAGCTGCCCGAGCTAGTCGGTCAGCCTGATCATTTCCCTCCACTTCCGAGTGTCCAGGTACCCACATCAGCTGTAGCTTCTTACGAAGCGCCAGTCGTTGTAGTTCCCTAACACACTCTGCAACATACATGTAGCTGGGTTTTCGGCTGGGGGGGGGGAATTTTTCTGATCCAAAATAGGGTTTCAGGGCTATGCCCAAAGGGGGTTTCAGCGACCTTTTTTTGGTGTCCAAAAGTGGGTTTCAGCGACCTTTTTTTGGGCTCAAAACAGGGTTTTGAGGACTAAAAATGGGGTAAAAATCCTGTCTGAAGTGCAAAAATTCCGTTTAAAACCCTATTTTTGCTGTAAAACGTGGAAAAAAACTTATTTTTAATTTAAAATGTGCAAAAAAAGCTAATTTTGCTTTAAAACGTGCAAAAAACCCATTTTATTCGACATAATACAGTTAAAATGCATTTCTGGAACCTTCTTTAGAGATTTTAAAACCCAAATTAGGGTTCCGGAACCCTATTTTGGGCCTCCAGAAACCCAAATTACGGTTCTAGAACCCTATTTAGGGTTTCAGTAACCGAAATTAGGGTTCCGGAACCCTATTTCGGCCCTCCAGAAACCCAAATTAGGGTTCTGGAACCCAATTTAGGGTTTCAGTAACCCAAATTAGGGTTTCAGTAACCCTATTTAGGGTTTCAGTAACCGAAATTAGGGTTTCAGTAACCCAAATTAGGGTTCCGGAACCCTATTTAGGGTTTCAGAAACCCAAATTAGGGTTCCGGAACCCTAATTTGGGTTACTGGAACCGGGTTTCAGGAACCCAAAGTAGGGTTCCGGAACCCTATTTAGGGTTTCAGTAACCCAAAATAGGGTTCCGGAACCCTATTTAGGGTTTCAGTAACCGAAATTAGGGTTTCAGTAACCAAAAATAGGGTTCCGGAACCCTATTTAGGGTTTCAGAAACCCAAATTAGGGTTCCGGAACCCTATTTAGGGTTTCAGAAACCCAAATTAGGGTTCCGGAACCCTATTTAGGGTTTCAGTAACCGAAATTAGGGTTTCAGTAACCCAAATTAGGGTTCCGGAACCCTATTTAGGGTTTCAGAAACCCAAATTAGGGTTCCGGAACCCTATTTAGGGTTTCAGAAACCCAAATTAGGGTTCCGGAACCCTATTTAGGGTTTCAGTAACCGAAATTAGGGTTTCAGTAACCCAAATTAGGGTTCCGGAACCCTATTTAGGGTTTCAGAAACCCAAATTAGGGTTTCAGCAATCCAAATTAGGGTTCCGGAACCCTATTTAGGGTTTCAGTAACCCAAAACAGGGTTTCGGAACCCTATTTAGGGTTTTTGAAACCCAAAACAGGGTTCCGGAACCCTATTTAGGGTTTTTGAAACCCAAACTAGGGCTCCGGAACCCAAGTTGGGTTTCTGAAACCCTAATCAGGGCTTCTGGAACCCTGTTTGCATGTTTACAAACCCAAAATAGGGTTTCAAAAATTCCCCCCCAGAATCCGGCTGGGGGGGGAATTTTCTCCGGAAATCGGGCCTGGGGGGGGAAATACCCCCCCCATTCCCCCCCCCAACTACATGTATGCTCT
>JASANB010004638.1:0-91724 GCA_030248155.1 Sabatieria punctata | reverse complement strand
ATATATAAGAATGTATGCAAAAGGTTGGCTTTGTGTTAGATAGTGGAGCTTAACCAAGTATGGAGCAAGTTCCTGGATTTACTATTCAGAACAAAAGTCTTAAGACTTCAGAACAATACCTACAAGTCTGAAAACACGACGTCAACAAAAAGGACTAATAAGGGGCCATCCATAAACTACGACGTTCAGAGAGGGGTGATTGGCTGAACGTCGAAAACGTCGCAGAGGGGTGGGGGTTGGTGACGAAAACGTCGACATTTTTTAGGTGCCTAGGTAGCTTTTGTCCGCAACTATATTGCACGGAAAGCTCACCCAGTTCATGTTTCCAACCGCGAAAATGGTAGTTCATTGTCAAAAAGTTACTTTTTCACAGCTTCGGGAGGGTCATGTCGATTTTACTGAAGATTTTCTAACGTGGGACACAGCACCAAAACGTTGGGAGGGTGAGGGTCCAAAATTTTGAATTTTTGAACGTTGCAGTTTATGAACGGCCCCTAATAAGTGCACAACAAGAAAACTTGTTCAAGACTAAACTGGTCAGGTTGTCTTGACTGCAGTACATAAACAACCCTATTCAGTTGGCTCTCAATCCATCCATCTAAACAGGCACACTAATCTAGCTAGTAAAAGTGCTAGCTAGCTCTAAATCAAATACAGTATGTCCTTGTGACAGCTAGTAGAGAGAGCAACAACCCCCATAAGTGGAAAAACAGGTTCCGATTACAAAATGCCTCAAGTCATTGGCCAGCTTCTTTTAACCACTGTTCAAAGTTGACTGGCGCTAGCGTGTGCATGAGGCTGTTAGCATTATCTGAGACAAAAAAGAGTCCATCCAGCAGAAGCAGAACCTATTGTAGCAGACGCAATGAGCCAAATCAGTTCATATCCTTCAATCAGTATGTATGAAGTCGAAAGAAATATCCACGAAAAGCTGGCAACCAGTAATGGGAAAAAGTGGCAGTCATTGCTAATGCTTGTGATCTGCCTCCCTATTTCCAGCGTTGTCCTTCTGTCATGTATCAGTGCAGTTACCGCTTATAGAAGCAGAAAACACATGAGCTTTCTGATAGCAGGAATGCAGCGAGCAGAAGAGATGCGACACCCAATTTACACCCTTCAAGAAGAACGAGACAATAGCTGTGTCTTTCTGCCAATCAACAGTGGAGTTAGAATTTTTTGCATAAGCAAATCCGATTTTGGAACCATATCTGAGTTGATAAGAGCAAAGTTGAGGGTAGCCTCAAGTTTAGCCAGAAATGGCAAGCACAATAAAAATGAATCGCTCCCAGCTTCCTATCAGTGTACACGACTTCTTGTTCCTGGTCCAATAGCCGCTAAGCAATTTTTAGGTAATTCGGGGATCTATCACTTTGAACCTTCCAGGAATGACGGATGTTGCCATTGGGTATATCATATTGAGCACGCATTGCTCTGTAGCTGAAAGGTCACCAAAATTGGGGAATTTCAAACACATATTAATCTGATATTTAAACTCTGTTCCACATCATTGAAACCATGAAATCGAAAAATTAGAATTTCAGTGGACCACTGTGCTTCTTAGTTTTAGGGTCAGAAAGCCAGCATCAGTTGGAATTTTCGCACCAAACTTGCACCATTTGTAGCAAGTTGTTAAGTTAATTTTTGCTGAAAATTAGAGCCAAATCATTAAGAACTGACTGAGAACGAAACATTTGAGTGAAGCTAAAAAGTGATGGGACATTTTTTAATATACTGTACTAAGTAAGAAAAAACATGATGACCACATATAGTAAAATTCTTGCAATCGAATGGATGGATGTTCATCCAATGCTTGTTCATTTAAATAGTGAATGTAAATTAGATAACTGAAATAAAAACAAAAAATCAAATGACTGGAATACGTACAGGCGAATGCATGTACTGTCATTTGAAATGGTTAAGAGAAGGCCTGCTCTAATTGCCTGCACTTGTTCTGAAACCTGCCAACCTGTCAGTGAAGGTAATTAGAGAAACTTGATTACGACTCCATGCAACCCTGAACTGAAGAAATCCAATCTAACACTTGCTTGTCTGATTCAATATAAGACCTACACCTAATATGGCGAGCACAACAAGTCGAACCCGCCAATCAATTGCATCATCGTTCAAGTCCTCATCAATTAACAAAAACTATCAATTTCTCTTGGTGTTCTTTCGGCCAGCAGATCAAAAGTGCTCTGGGTTCTCATTGTAACGCTTCCTATTATATATGTAGCTACACTCTCGCTTGTAAGCATTTATAGAGATTGTATAGATCGGACACACGCTACCCAGCTTGCAAATCAGATGCGCACTGCAGAAAAGTTACGAACAATTATTGAAGGTATGGAGATTGAACGAGCTAGATCTTGTTTATTCCTCTCAATGGGGAGGTAAGTACTAGATGTACACTGTAAGCGAAACCTGATAAGGTAAACAGTGTTGAGGTAAGGTAAGGTATGGTGTAAACAGTGTTGAGTCAGAGAAGATTTGTACATACGTTGGAGGGTTCCATCCAGCATTGCCAGTGAAGCCTAATGAAAGAGAAATGATAAGAGACCGTTAATAAGAATGAAATTGGCAGGATTCCTGAAAGCTTTATGAGCTAATATGCACTCAGGAAAGGAAAGCCAGACACAGCTCTCCCTGGCTTTTAAAGCCACTTTTGCTTTCAATCATTCACATGCTGTATTTGTCATGGAGCTTCAAAGCTTCAAACGTCCCCCGCGTCCTCCAACAGTCCTTTCAATCAGACGGTCATCTGTAAGAACATGGGCCTCATCCGCTTCAAACGCTGGTTCAAAGATGCTCAAACGTTTGATGGGCAGCAACAAAAAAACCGCTACTATCATGGCCAGAATTTTTGTGGTTTTGCCCATCCTCTCAGTGGCTCTTCTGTCCAGTTGGAGCATTGAACATGTGCTGAGAGCTAAGCAAGCAGCAGGGATTTTGAAGCATGAACTGACAGTTGCTGAGAAGCTTAGGAAGTCCATAAATGCAATGCAAGGAGAGCGGGACACTAATTGCTTGTATCTTGACATTGCACGGTGTGATGACAGTGGTATCCTTCTTAGTACAATCTATTGTTTTTCAGAAACGACAAGGACTATATCAAGGTGTTTAAAGTACTCTTGGCAGACCGTATGAAAACTGACAAGGCGATAGAAGCAATGCGCAATGAACCAGAAGCTTGGCCCAAAGTTGAAGGATTCAGAAATGCCAACGAATTCTATGCCATCTTAGAAAAGCAGCGGGACCGCATAGATGAACAATCAATCACTTGCATGGACACAATGAAGTATCGATTCATTTGACTTCCAAACAGATTTGGTTGGGCTACGGCAACTCGTACTAAACTCTTCTTGATTTCTCAAAAAAAATACTTGAAGCATGAATTAAAACTGACTAAAAACCTCTTTGTCAAAGGACAAAGACATTGCATTTCCATTTGCAATTTGGGCTTTTTACTCCTGCCCCTTTGAAGTATAAAAAATATCTAATTAAAGAAGAAGAATTAAAAGAAGAATGTGTACAATACTTCATATTTCAGCTGGTTTCATATAGTCATAGAAACATTGATTGAGCAAATTGTCTATGAATTCGAGCATCTAGGAGAAGGAAAACTATGGGGAGAAATTCATGCTTACTCTTCATGGATTTTAGGAAAGGAAGAGACAGGTACTTTTCACAAAAATTTCTGACCTAAATAGTGGTAAGGATTATATTTTCAGGTATGACTCGAGCTCTTGGTGGCAAGCTTTTCTCCTCTGGAAATCTGAATGTCCATGAATATGCACACTTTCAACGTACTGTAAACAGACATTTCAAGATCAATGAGAGCAGCATCCTGTTTTAGAGTTGGAAGGAGCTTCAAATATGTTCTTTGCATACAGCGGTATGTCATTTGAGAAAGTAAAAACACTGAGGAAAGAAATGTTTGACAAAAATGAAGTGCTCCTGAGAAATATTTCCTTGCTGAAACAGGAAATCTTTCTCAACAACGTCTCCAATGGAAACACAGAGAAGAGTCTGATGTGGTTGGAAGACATGACCCTATACATGGATCTTCTAAGCCACACTGAAGAAGCCATATCGCAATCCCTGCTTAAGGAGCTGGACAGCAAGCACTACTACTACACTATGGAACTTATTCTGACAGTTGTAATCGCTGTCATGTGTCTTATTCTCTGTCCCATGTTAGCGGTAGGTATATTTCGTTACCCAAATTAAGCGACCATATGAGCATCCCTGCAGTTGTACTACCTTCTCCATGCTCGCTACACAAAGAAGCTGGCGGAAAGGACCAAGCAGCTGTACACAGACGAAAAGAAGATGAGCAATTTACTGTACCAGCTGTTGCCAAGTTCCATTGCACAGCAGATTCTGGAAGGAAAAGTGGTCATGCCGGAAAGCTATCGATCGGCCACGGTGTTCTTCAGTGACATCTTGGGATTCACAGCCTTGTCTTCACAGAGCACCCCTTTAGAGGTACAGTACTTGCTGCCCAAAAAGTGTAACTCACCTCTTTACGTTTGGTAGGTGGTCTCGCTGTTGAACCAGCTGTACATCCAGTTCGATGCCATACTGGACATGCACGACTGCTACAAAGTGGAGACGATTGGCGACGCTTTTCTTGTGGTCTCGGGTTTGCCCAAGGTCAATGAGCCGAATCACAGCAAGGAGATGGCTTCGGTAGCTTTGGAAATCCTGTTGATGATGTCCCGCTTCGAGATCAAGCATTTGCCTGGGCAACAATTGCTTATCCGAATCGGATTGCACACAGGTACGCAAACTTCAGGACAAATTTTATTAAAAAATTAGCAAACACTAACAGTATAACAGTTGTTGCAACAGTTTTGCACATAAATCACAGAAATTGTACAAATTTCGATCCAAAATTCGATTGGACGAAACGGTGGCGCTTTCTAATATTCACGCAGGCTACTATTCTATTTGTAAGCAGATAAAAAGAAAATAATCAGTCTGAGACGACGCTACAACTCTCTAACAACACTAAGCAAACGCCTGCCCGTCTAACAGGCAAAGCAAAGCAACCCAACACAGAGCGCGCAGCAGAGACTTTGTTCAGCTTTGCTCTAGGGCTGTCTGACCCACTTTGTTTGGCCTGCGGCCAAGAATTGTCTGCGCGGCCGGGACAAACAGGCAAGACTGGATTTTAGGGTCAGTCGTGGCGGGAATAGTGGGCAGCAAGAGACCCAGCTACTGTTTGTTCGGAGATACTGTGAATGTGGCCTCCAGAATGGAGTCTACGGGAGCCGGTACTGCACTGGACTGTAGAGACAAGACAAGCAGTACAATCCTTATTTTAGGCATGCGAATTCAAGTAACGCAGTACACCTACGATCATCTCACAGTCAACCATCCGGAGTTTGAATGCAAGTTGCGCGGAGTTCAAACTATTAAGGTAAAGCTATGTTAAGAAATGTTTTGCAGTTTCAAATTCAAATTCTTAGGGAAAAGGTAATATGACCACTTACTGGTTGCTTGGTAAGCAAGGCTTCGACTATCGGGTCGACCTCCACGAAGCAGAAAGATTGGTGCAGGCCAACACCTACCACAAAACATACTACACACGAGAACAGAGAGTCGGCTCGCCGGAAGCCGGAACTTCACAACTGCAGATGGAACATGCTTCAACCATTCCTGGTCAGCTGGATGAGACCACCGAAAACGAGGCAGTTCCCAGTGATGCTGCTGGCATGTGGGAAGTCTACCAAGCTCTTGAGAAAGATCTACCAGTGTAGCCAATACTTGTATAAGTGTGAACTATATTTCTTTTCACGAACTGTAGCACGTGATACTCGTGTGTGAGCTGTATTGTTATTTCACAACCAATAGTCAACAAACTATCTTTATTCATCTACAGTATTAGCTTCTACAAACAAGCATCTAACCTTTCATCAGCATCTTAACTTTATCTTTCAACTCGCTGGTCAGTTTTAGTATCAATTTCTGCATATTGGTAACTTTGCGAATTTGCTCAAAGCTAAAATGAGGTTTGAAACCGTTGGGCAGATTGACCACAGCTTTCGACTTTATCAGTTCCAGCACTTTCCTTCGCAACTCGCGTCGCTCCTCTGCGGTTGGCTGGGGTTCAGCTGCTTCAAGAAAACCGCACAAACAAAGTGAGATCAACAGAAGGATAAATTGCGACATGGCAACTCTGACTTCCCGATTATCAGATGTGACAATATTCAACACGTGCTTCTGCTTTATACGGACGCAAGCTGGTGTGCCTCATGCTTCTATCCTCTTAGCAAAAGTAATTAAGCGAGGAAGCGAGTGGGATTACAGTTCACAGGGCTTATAATTAGCAATAAACCTGCCGTGCTATTGAAAGCATGTTTTTGACCAATCTGCTTCCTTGTCATTCATTCAGTTCAACTAGCAAAGCAACCACTTACACCCACATGCAGTAGCGTACCCAGTGGGTACACCGAACTAGGATGGAAAATTAGGCAAAAATAAGAGAAACGAATATATTATGACTTGTACCAGTCGATTTTATGCCCAGAATGCGTTTTTAAGGCTACCTTTTTGTCGCCCTCGCCTATTCAAACAACTAAAACTGTCAATTCAGAATACCTTTTAAATGCGTTTTTGAAATCTAATTTCGCAAAATGTTCTCGCCGTGGCAGGCAGACGCCAGGCAATTTCAAAATTTGTATTTATTTATTTATTTATTTATTTATAATAAAAATACAAATATATTAGTACTAAAGCAAAGTGGAGCCTAAGGGCGGGCTACGCCGCTTTGAGCGGAATTTTACACCCCCTGACGCAATTCTGGGTAGCCCACCCACTTCCCACATGTACGTACATTGTACGTACAGTAGAATTCGCAATACCTGCGCGCGTATGCATTGCATTAATTTGTACGTGTGTTAGTGATGTAAAATTATGGAATTTGAATTTCAATTCAATTACAATTAAATTATGGGCTCAGTTTTTAATTTCAATTAAATTAAATTAAATTAATTGAAATAGTTTTCCATTATTTTCAATTACAATTATATTTTCAATTAAATTATGAATCATTGGAAAATTTCAATTATGCAATTTTTTCAATTTTTTAAAATTGTTGTATTTTTGCTGTTAAAAGACAGTGACAGTGACCCAGAACTTCGAGAAATGCCCATGTAAAAGTTTAGAGACACCCAACCAGGCGACAAAATTTTAAAAGTTGCCTTTTTAAAACGCATAAAATGGCATTCTGGGGGAAATTTACAGTTAGTTTATTATTACTATATCAGTACATTACATAATCTAAAGGTTTTCAGCATTTTTGAGCAACATCACTTCCTAGTACTCTCGCCAAAAAAGGGGTGTAATCCCACCATACATCTAAAAATCACAGTTTTGACTTTTATGAATTACAAAATAAAAAGCAAAGCATAAAACATTACAAAACAAAGTGTGGTCAGTATAAGCCGGCGCAGTTAGTGTAGTGGTTTAGGCTGCAAATCCACTGTGCGCGTGGTCGTGCGCTCGCCCGCTCAGTGGGGCAAGTTACTTGCCACAAGGAGTTGGTCGCGGGCATAAGGCCCAGCCCAGGCCACCGAAAGTTGGTGACAGCGAGTAGGCAAACGGGAACAGACTTGAGCTGCCTATTACAGTCAGGCACTTAACGCCGTTTATGGTACCGACACCATATAAGGTGCCGGTACCATATATGGTACCGGTACCGAGGGTAGTGGTACCATATATGGTACCGGCACCATATATGGTACCGTCACCATATATGGTACCGGTACCATATATGGTGCCCCCACGTTCGGCGACTGTGGTGGTACCATATATGGTACCCCTACCCATGGCCATGGGTGCCGGTACCATATATGGTGACGGTACCATATATGGTACCACTACCATATATGGTACGAAATCTGAATGGAGTGGTACCATATATGGTACCGGTACCGGAAAAACGCGAAGGTGGGGGTCCCATATATGGTGCCGGTACCATATCTGGTCCCGGCACCTTATATGGTACCGTCACCATATATGGTACCGGTACCATATATGGTACCACCACAGACCTCGAACGTGGGGGTACCATATATGGTGCCGGTACCATATATGGTACCGGCACCATATATGGTACCGGCACCTTATATGGTACCGGTACCATATATGGTACCACCACAGGCCCCGAAGGTCGGGGTACCATATATGGTACCACTACCTACGGTACCGGTACCATATATGGTACCGGCACCTTATATGGTGTCGGTACCATAAACGGCGTTAAGTGCCTGACTGTATTAAGCACCTAGGCTACAATTGCAACCACACATGTGTTGGGAGTGCAACAAATGGGAAGGGGTACAGCTACCACTGTACCCGCCCAGATTGACACCAATCGTCTGTGCCGGCTGGTGGCGAAAGAAGGGCAGAAGGGTGCGTCGTGGGCCCAAGGTGTGGCCTAACGCAGGGGCTACGGCCCGCCCCGACGGTCCATGCATCCATGCGAGGTCAGTAAAAGAGGTGACAAACCCTAAATAGGTTTTTGTTTGAAGTCATTCTCTAATACTCTCTAATACTTACGGATTTCCTTATATTCACCACAGGAAATAATTGAAAATATAATTGAAATTCCAGGCGAATTTCAATTCAATTACAATTAAATTATGGCCCAACTTTTGAATTTCAATTAAATTAAATTAATTGAATTGAAATTAAAAAGGGGCCAATTATGCGAATTTCAATTACAATTAAATTAATTTTTTACATCACTAACGTGTGTGAAACTATTCAAATTACGTTTTAAGCAGAAAATCAAATGAATGCAGTTATGACAGACCTTCCTATGCATCTAAACTTTACCCTTCACCCAAGCGATATCATACAAGTTGGCATCAGCGCCATCCAACGATTTCCACAAGTCATGTTCGGTTACTTTCGAGTCGTTTAGCATATAGGCTTGGTAGCCCAACGTTTGAAACATTTCCACCATATCAATATTGCATTGGTTATTTGTCCTACTGATAAGATTCCACTCCATCACCACGTACTTTACGTTGACTTTTCGGAAAAACTCACTCTGCTCCTTGAAAGCCCAGCATTCGTGACCCTGAATATCGACTTTGATAAAAACTGCATTGCAATCGACTACGAACGGCGTCAGATCCATAAACGTAATGGCTGGAAGAATTTTGACGCCATTCAGCTGAGGAATTCCGGGTTTGCTGTCTGCTCGTACTACATAGGCTGTATAGAACTTGTTTTTAAGTTCGTTGGTCATTTGTACCGGTCCCCGTTTGTCTGACAAGGCGTAAGGCAAAACTTGAAGCCGACTAATCATTTGTGGATTCTGCGCCATGGCGTAGAGGCTCTTGAGGTGATTGGGCAATGGTTCAATTGCTAGGCATTTTCGAATGGTTGGATGGGAGAGAGCTATGTTGGACATACTTCCGACGTTCGATCCGACATCGATTAGACAATCGATCTGAAATGAATTATTTTTGGTACCGTCAAGTTCATGTTAATTAGTGGAAATCGAAGAACCAGGAAAAGTAACGAACGTTCAAACATCGAAAAGTTCGCAAGAAATTACTTAACTATATACCTGCATTTAGCTTAGGCTTGGGATTAGGCTTAGGCAAAAGGATAGTTCTACGGCGACTATATGGGGTTCTTTCTTATAATCACTAAACGTGCGGTGTTAAAATAAAGTAGTGTAACTTGATAGTATACTGACGTTTGCGTTTTCTTTCAGTTTTCTAGCTCCGTAATCGCCAGGACCGGGCATCTTAGGGTTGACTGGCAGATAGAGTTTGTAGAAATCTTTCGGACTGAATGTTCGTCCTCGACGTTTTTCTCGTTGCGACGAAGGATCGACTGTCCGTAACGGATGAGGTCCGTATCTGATGCAGACCAATGTTGCTACTCCCAGGAAAATGGCCGTCGCCCAAACCGTTTCCTGTTTTCGCATGATTTTCAGTTCCAACCAACTAACACATCGCTCGCAGTTAGCAGTTTGAAATCAGACCAACACGATATACCAAGCTGCAGTGGCGTACCCAGGATTTTGCAAAAGGGGAGGGTGTAAAATTTTGAAGTTGCAAATTTCACAAAATTAGCCTTCAGAAACGTGTTTAAAAGGCATTCTGAGCTACAAATTGACAGAAATTACAAGTTTTAGTAGTTTAAAGTGGCTTCTGCCCGACCAGGGCGAGAAATTTTTGAACTTTAGCCTAACGAAAGCTTATTTAAAAGGTATTCTGAGCATAAAATAGACAGTTTTAGTACATAATTAATTCAGTTCTCTTATTTTTGTCTAATTTTTCCTCCCTACTTCCGCCGCAAAGGGGGGAGTACACACCCTACACCCCCTGCGTACGCCACTGCCAACAACCTGCGTTACACAATGCGGGAAGCACATGAACAGGTAAGGGCGAAGGGCGACAAACAATGAGCCGGCAAAATATTCGTTAGTTCAGCTGAAGGCACACACAATACGGATGGAAATGTTACTGTTTGACTTCTCTATTTGGGTGTTTGCTGCGTAACTCTGATCAACGATCTTCACTGCATTTAGTATCGGCTTCAAAAAGAAGTGGAAATGAAATTATTTCACATTACAAGCTCGCTTTGTAGAGGCGCACTTCTAATAGTGCTGTACACACAGTCAGAGGCAGTGTTTGTTTGTGCGCTAGGTGTTGTCTATACGCATTGCACAGTCAGGCACTTAACGCCATACCGTGTCAGACACCACATATGGTACCGGTCCCTAGGCTAGTGGCATGTGGTACCGGCATCTATTACCATGGGTAGGGGTACCACCATATATGGTGCCAGTAGCCTAGGTACCGGTAGCATACACAGCGTTACGTGCCTGATTCTTGTATTTGTATGGTCTTAGGGGTGTTGTTGCCATACAGTGTAACAGGTCATCCGCCGATAGCGGTGGGGTCTGAGCCCAAATTCTAGGGGAGGGGGTTGGGTAGTGGGTACTAATGAAAATCGCAATTTTGGGCTAAAACTCTTCAAAACCGCTTCTTTGAGCTCAAATACAGCAAAAAAGGTGCTGTTTTACAGGCTATTTTAGCATTTTTAATGTCTGAGATTCTAAAAAATTGTTGAAATTTGCTGAAAAATTACTGGCCCAAAAATCGGAGGTGGTCGGAAAAATCTCGGAAAGTCTGGCCAAAGCCGAGTGGGGGGGGCAAACCCCCGGACCCCCTGTTACATGTTTGGTGTTGGGGTATTAAGCGCGTCCGTCAGATATTTGCATAATCATTTCCTATCTCTCGTCTTCGCGTTGCTTGCTTTGTGCGTTCGCCTCCCTCTAGCAAATGTTCGGTTCGGTTCGTTCATGATCGTTTGCTGTTACTGACTTAAACACGCTTGAGCTAGAAACGCGTCCGGTCTATGTCTTGGTTATAAAGCCATCTTTAGGCTTCAGTAGAACGCATTAGGCCTTTTTATTTAAAGTGCTTGGTGCATTATTCTCCCTATATATTCTCCCTATACATGTACCAAATTTTTATTGCTTATTGAATTATGCCATTATGTTCAGTAAAAGCCGAATCGCTCTCTTACAACAATGGCTCAGCTTTATACGGCAAAGATTTCAATCTTTTTTCAATCTGTATTTGAAGACGTTTTAGTTGTTGAAACGTACGTCTGTTCCATACATGGGCAGGAAAAATGGGTTGGGTAGTCAAAATCCGAAAATTTGGGGGTGGGCCTGCCGATTTGGGAGGTCGTGGCGATTTTGGTGGGTGGGGTCAGGAACAAAAGTTGGCTTCAGGTGGGTGGGTGAGGTCGTTTGGGGGGTCGAGCCCAAGTTAGAGGTGGGGAAACACCCCCAGACCCCTCCGGCCCATCCATGTATGGTCGGTTCTCTTTGACTCACCTCACGGCACTCGTTTTACCAATTTGTTGCTGTTAGCTGAATTCAAACTTAGCTGTGAGAAATTATATTCTTCTGCCATTCAGTTGCTTCACATGCTCCAGATATGACATAAAAAATGAACCTCAATAATGGGACAACTCGCTAAATTCTTCCCTTATACATGCTTGCTTTAATCTATGTGACACAGAAAGATTGCCTCAGGAAATCGCCCAAAGAGGATCTTTGACAGAATTCCTCGAAAGAAAATGTTGAATTTGAAATCTGACCAATTTTTGAAGAACCGTTTTGTTTGTTTAGAATTCGTTCCATGTGTTTTTATAATAGAAATGCCTGGCTACTTTTCTTCCGCACCACTACCTACGTACTGTACGTATGCATACCTGCACAATTGAATATTTATTTGTTCAGCTGCATCGACCGGCGCCTAGCTCTGTTGTTAAATGCAATATTTATTAATATTGTTCTCAGGCCACTAAAAGCTATGAGGAACAACGATGTTGCCTGCATTGCCGCTTTGGTCTTGGGGACGGCAGGTCTGGTTTGGCTGCTTCTCAAACCTCCCAATTTGGTCAGAATTATAGTCGAGGAGAAAAAAATGGGACGTACGTTCGCCCCTAACCAAATTTACAAGTTGAATCTGCCAAGCAACCCAAAAATGCCGGGACCTGACACATACGGACATAAGAAATTGAAGAATTCTAAGGTAGGCTGCTCCTTCCAGCTAGTCATACGGATTGTAATTTCATAACCCGAAAAGTAAGAATCAGGTTGGTCCACGAAAATTCAATTTTTTTCGTTAATTCAAAGAGTACGGTTTTGGAACTTGCAGGAATGATTGGTGTTGCTATTGGGCATAACGTACTGAGTGGGCAGTCCATTAGCTCAACGGAACTAAAATTGTCGAATTTCGAAAACATGGATAAATGTGACTTTTCTTCGTAAAATCGGTAAAATGATGATTTTGAAGATTTTCTATTTCCGAAAAACACCGTGGGAAAGGCTTCTATGACGTGGAACCGAGTTTAGTTAGACATCAGGATCATTTATATTTTTTGTCAAACTTCCTGCTAGAATCTACATTGATTAACAACTGATTCAATGGTTTGGTTCAAGAGGTTTTCTTCTATGAGATTTCGGCTACGTTTTTGAAATTCCTCCAATTTTAGTTCCCTTTGAGCTACAGGGCTGTCCGCTCAGTATGTTATGCCCAATAGCAACATCAATAATAATAACAATAGCAATTTAATAATAACGCTTACAAAACGCGCACTGCAACAAAGATGGGCTACCCGAAAGGGTAACTATTACACGCTGACATATCAAACCAAAACTATAATCAATCATTCCTGCAAGTTTCAAAGCCGTACTCTTTGAATTACCAAAAAAAACTTGAATTTGCCTGATTTTTAGTTTTCGGATAATAAAATCAGCACGAGTAGCAGCAATTTTTGCACCAAGCTGTCACAATACATAGCCAGTTATCTCGTTAATCGTTGCTGAAAATTTGAGCCAAATCGATAAAGTGAATCTGAGTGAACCCGAAAAAGTGGAGAGGACATTTTTGTGCAATAGTACTGTGTCTTGTAGATCGACTGCGTAATCGATATCGGCGCTAACGTAGGCACCATGTCGAGTCTGGCCTTGTCCTACCCAAACGTCCGCAAGTGTCTGGCGGTCGAGCCGCTCAAGAAGCACCTACAGAGTCTGCACGCGCTGGCACAGAAGGCTCAGTTCACTAACCGCTTCCAAATCTTTCCCTACGCTCTCTCCGACAAACGCAGATTGGTGCAAATGACCAACGAAATCAAAGACGCTTACTACACGGCCTACATTATGCGCAACGATAGTATGAAGGGAATTCCAGAACTGAACGGAGTGAACACTGTCTCTGCTATGGTCTTGAGCGATCTGATGCCTTTCGTGCTCGACTGCAACGCTGTCTTCATCAAAGTTGACATTCAAGGTCACGAGTGTTGGGCGTTCAAAGGTGAAGCCGAGTTTTTCAAGCAAATCAAAGCGCCCTACGTATTGTTGGAATGGACTCTGGCCTGGAGGACTGATCATCAGTGCAACTCGGATATGATCAACATGTTCAAACGTCAAGGCTACGAAGCACGAATGCTAAATGACTTGAAAATCAGTGAGAAGGATCTGTGGAGTTCGCTAGAAAAACCCGACCCGAATTTGTATGATATGGTTTGGGCGAAAGAAATGCTGTAGACTTTTAGTATGGTTTTCCATTAGGTTTGTTTGATAGCAAGTCTGTTTTTGATTATCAGAAACGCAAATGCATGATCTCTACTAACTAGAGGAGCCTACTACGTTTTAGCGAAAACGCTCAATGACTTGCATAAAAATTTGAATTCAGTTGTACAGTATGCTATAGAAAATATAGGTTGAGTTCCGAGTTCGTACAGAACCGCTGACATAAGAGTTTGTCTGTAGTTTCATATTTTATAGACAAGGATGAAAGTCGAAAACCTCTAATATGCGAACAGCGAATTATTGCATTCACCCGTCAAACAAACATCTTGGTGGAAAAATGGAAATGGGCAAGGCGGCCTTAAAATCTCACGATCAATTTTTAGCATGGACGGTCTGTCCATTTAGCAAATCGAACAAAATTCAGCTGACCTGTTAGATTGATTTAGCGATGACTGTTAGGTCTGTGAACAATCGGCTTAGGCCACGTTCGCTAATCGCACCTACGCGCACAGTTATTAGTCCTGCTTAATTAACGTAGCACAAAGTTCGCTTTGGATAAGTGGCTTGGGGTTGGGTGGGGCTGGGATAACCAAAGGAAAGTTGCCGCAAATTTCCGACGCAACTGCGGGTAAAAATGATAAGTCTATAAACGGCTTACTGTTGTAATAGGATAATAATTCTGAACGATTGACAAGCAACCCTGGGAGGAATTGGTCAACACTTATGGAGAAAGAGTGCGTGCTCTCAAATTTGTATGTCCTATGTATGCAGCGTTCACAGCGCAGCTATATACAGCTGCTTATTTCGTACATATACAGTATCTAGATAACCTCTACTAACAAGGTTTAGTCTGTTGTTGAAGTGCAACTTTGCCATTTTGCAACCCCATTTGTACATTCGAGCGTACGGTATCGCTCTTCTTTCAAAACCCAGTCAGTAGCTTCCGGCATGCCTGGATCAAAATGGACTGTCCAGTTCGCTTCAGCGGTGGCAGGTCGATCAGCACATTTTACAGACTATCTTTTCGTGTCTGGTTGCATTACAATGCTGTTTTAACCGAAGAACCCTAAGTAGGTACTCGATAAACAGAGCGATATGGCGCTTGGGCTACTTTTGCTCTGCACGCACATCGGTGCACTGATCCATTTGAACCAGTTTGGGTGAGGTATACAAACTACACAGGAAAACGGTGCCTCATTGGTATCTCCCGATCAAAGTCTCCTATTGTTTAGGCGATCTGTACCAAAGTGGTCCAAATACAATTTTGTTCTGCTTTGGCTTCTGCAAATGCTGTGAAGTAATATATATAGCATCTATAGCACAACATAGAAAGCTGTGAAAAGTTAGCATCTGATGGCGTCTCTATGTAGACAGAAAGCTGTGAGAAAGATTGAAGTACAGTATACACAGCTACACACAGAACAATACAAGCGACAATGGCAATGGTGACATAGTCTTCTGCCAAAACGATTGTTACTTTTCTTGTTAGAACACTCTGTACGTATTCGCAAACCGAAAATTTTATAATAACTTACTTGTTCTGCTTTCTTCTTTCGCTTTGCCAAGTACGCCGCCCACCACTGCGTCATTCTGTCATTCTGATGCCCAACAAACGCGTAATTGCATCAGTCACATCTCTTCTGGACCAAATTTCGCCAGCTTCGTATCGATAGATTATCTGTTTGATTTCTTCTTTCTCCCAAGGATCGCCGAATCCATTCTTCGGACGACCACGGCCACGACGTTCCATCTACTGACTATACGAGTGTAGAATGATGACTTCCAGAATTATCAAAGCAAAAGCACTGAAAAACACCTTCACTCCCAGTACCTAACCAATCAGTCACAATTGTTTGTTGTTCCGAGCGACTTTTTTTACTGTTTGCTAAGACCTCTGGCGATGGGTAAACTTAATCCGGGTAAATTTAGTTCGATTTCTGGTAAATTAATCTGACCGGGTAAATATTGATCCGGCCGGAGATACACTGGCCTTCCCCCTTTTGCACGGGTAATATCGAATCGGCGCAAAGGTAATCGGCGCAAAGCGCAAAGCGCAAATTTACGGTACCAGCGCTAATGCGGGAAAACTTTACATGTGCGTTCAGTCGTTCAGTAGTACCAAAATTTACATTGGAGGAAGCCCGTTCCCCCACCCGCCAACCACCCTGACTTTATTAAAGCCTTGGTTTTAGCTTAGGCCTAGGTTCAATCTTAGCTTTTCAGGTTAAAAATGGCTATTTCGTGGGTGGAGGAATGGACCGGGAATAATTTACATTAAAGCCTTGAACTGGTTAGTAGTCTAACTTAGCTTCTTGTTTGGAAGGTAACGCGAACGTAAAAAAAGTACTGCTGGGCTGGGAAAGTGCTGACATAATTATTATAATAATTATAATCTCACCAGCAGTCTGAGACCACAGAAACTGGTGCTGCTGCGGCGAACCACATTTCTTATTTGCGAATCTAGAGAGTTATTTATTCTGTGTATTCTGTACGTTGTTACTTACACGGGAGCGGACGCTTTTAGACACGCCAGGCTTACTTACCGCTTGAGAATCAAGGAAATCAAACATCGCTAGCAAACGAGTTGCATACTTTAACTTCAAAACAATTTCCAAGGCGTATTCACAGTACATCGTTCGCTGGTCTGTTTTATTGGTCGTATAGTCTAGTCGCAGTAATAGCGATCCGCGCGCCTGTCACTCTGACTTCTCTCTTGGCTACGAATACGAATACCAAAATCAGCTGTGAAATTTGCAAACCATTTTTCAGGTACGGCTCTGCCTTATTAATCCAGGCAATTTAGGACCGCCCGAATTTGCTATGATTAGACCGGGGACGGAGATTGTTAACTTTTACCAACTTATGAAAACCACACTTACGTTGTTGCCGCAGTAGCTTTGTTAGGCGTGCTAGTCACCGTCACAGCATAATTATGATCGACGCCGACTTCGTCTTCAACGAACGGAACCGTTTCGTTCATCTTTATTTCATTTACATATGTTAAAAAGCCGTTCCTCTAGGACGGAAATGGGTGGAGCTATATATCTGAAGTTATTCTCGGCCTATACCCCACGCTGATGTGGGCAACGAAACTTATGGATTCCAGAGTGGTATTAAACTTGAAATATTAACTTGAGTAATTAACAACAATTAATAGTAATCAACTAAATTATTAACGTATTAACTTGAGTCCTTGAAGGTTAAATACAGTGCATATTGCGAATGAGAAGTGGTCCTGAGACAATCATCATTTATGGAACGACAAATTAAGAAGAGGGTCGATAGAATTTAAATTTCGCGGGCTACAGTATCTTAGATGTTCACGCAACCACTGAAAAACTTGCGCCACTTTGCGCTTTGCGCCGATTAACTTTGCGCCGATTCGATATTACCTTTGCACGTCGTTAAAGTAAAGAAGTAACGAAAGAAGGTACCTAATAATCAGGAAGATCGTCAGCAGTCGTTTGGTACCACATTCGGTCGGTCTGTGATCAAAATTTGAAATTCGAGTGATCTCCCCAACCGGGTTGCCAAGTTAAAGAAGTTTAGAAGTTAGATTTGGGATTGGAGTTGGGAGGGAGGAGGTTTTTCTGGGGGAGTACTACAGTTTTTAAAATCTGGGTCAGAAGAGTTTCTGATTTGTAGACGCTTTCTGGGAACTCATTTCTTTGTGTCCTAGCTGGTTTTGTCTCGAAAATCATTTGGTCCTGGCTAGAAAATGAACTTTTTGCAAACTTATGTTGTTATGAACTGAAAACTGATGAGATGATCTTTGCTCCACTTTTAGATGATGATTCAGTTGGCTTTTCACCTGTAATACCTATTAGGACTGTTTTACTGGAGTTATATAGTCAGGCACTTAACGGCATATAAGGTACCGGTACCATATAAGGTATCAGGTACAATCCATGGTGGGTTAGGTGTAGCTGGGGGGAGAAAAATCAGGGAAGGTCAGAAATGGATTAGATACTAATTAATTAACTTTCATATGACTGTACGACTCCGGACCGTGCCCTATACTGATGCGCACCCCTAGGGGTATTTTTATATTTGGAAAATAGGCCCTCCGGAGCGTGCCCTGTACTGATGCGTCTCTAGGGGTATATTTATATTTGGAAAACAGGCCCTCCGGAGCGTGCCTATACTGATGCGTCCCCCTAGGGGTATTTTTATGTTTTTAAAACAGGCCCTCCGGAGCGTGCCCTATACTGATGCGCCCCCTAGGGGTATTTTTATGTTTTTAAAACAGGCCCTCCGGAGCGTCCCTATACTAATGCGTCCCTATAGGGGTATTTTTATATTTGGAAAACAGGCCCTCCGGAGCGTGCCTATACTGATGCGTGCCTCTAGGGGTATTTTTATATTGGGAAAACAGGCCTCTGGAGCGTGCCTATACTGATGCGTCTCTAGGGGTACTTTTATATTTGGCAAAACAGGCTCCCCGGGGCGTTTCCTATGCTGATTTAGTGATCATTAGACTCGCCAGGCGAAGGGCTTTCAAATGATATATGACTTGACCATTTTGGACGATTTTGAAATTTTGCAATTTTGCCAAAAAATTTTTCGATAATCGATATTTATCGATAGAAATCGTTAATTTATAATTAATTATGATCATTAAACACATTAATTTTTGTTTGGGATCGGTTCCTGATTTCCCCCCCCCAGCTACACCTGATCCTATATGGTATCTGTGCCTGGGTAGGGGCACCACCTTACCTCGGGTTTTCTGGTGGTACTATATAAGGTGCTGGTACCCAACCCATATATGGTACTAGCGATCGACCGGAATTCCGGGTCCAAAGGTACTGGAATAGGAACTTTTTGACTTTCCGCTCTTTTGGAAGCAAACCTGCTAAATTCCATGCAATAACGCTAAACGCTATTGAAAAAAATCACCTAAAAACTTTGTTTTATATAACTATTTTGACTGCTATCCGGACATGGGCAAAGGGGGGCTGACGGGGGTTCCATCCTCAGGCTCTGAGCTACCCCCTCAGTCGACCGCAACCTCCTTCAGGAATTTTTTGGAAGAATTATGTATAAAAATTATGATAAAAATATGCCTGGATTAGGTGGAAATGAGCTCAGAATAGCTTATTTTAGGTTATTTTAATGAAAAAGAAGCCAAAAACCTTGATTTTAGCCAAAAATCGGACTTTTTGGCGTACCACTCCCTCAGCCCCCCTCAGGCGCTCCTACCCCCCTCAGGAATTGAAAATTCTACCCCCCCCCTCAGCCGAAATGCTAGCCCATGTCTGCTACTATCACTACTTTTTTCTCCGAAGTGCCCACAAAAGTGTCGATAATTTACTACCGACCAGACATGGGCAAAGGGGGTGGGGTTCCGAGGGGGTCCAAAATTTCAAAAAGCTCCAGAACGGCCATACATGGGCCTGAAAAATCCAGAGGGAGGTCTGGAGACCAGACATGGGCAAGGAGGGCTGAGGGGGGTTGCCTCCCTCCGCTCAGGCTCTGACCTACCCCCCCTCAGCCGGCCGCTATCCCCCTCAGGGATTTTTTGGAAGAATTTTGTATAGAAAATTATGATAAAAATATGTCTGGATTAGGTGTAAATGAGTTCAGAACAGTGGCGTATCCAGGGGGTGTAGGGTGGGTACACCCCCTTTGCGGCGGAGGTAGGAAGAAAAAGTCTGTCAAAAATAAGCGAAACTAATGAATTATGTACCAAAACTGTCTATTTTGTGCTCAGAATGCTTTATAAATGCGTTTTTGAAGGCCTAATTTTCAAAATTTTCTCGCCCTGGTCGGGCAGAAACCCAGCCAGGCCACTTTAAACTACTAAAACTTGTAATTTCTGTTAATTTTTAGCCTGGAATGTGTTTTAAACGCGTTTTTTAAGGCAAATTTTTGCTAAATTTTCTTACCCTGGTTGGGCAGCGGCCCAACCAGTCACTTTCAGAATTTTACACCCCCTTTCCGAAATCCTGGATACGCCACTGGTTCAGAATAGCTTATTTTAATGGAAAATAAGCCAAAAAACCTTGATTTTAGCCAAAATCGGACTTTTTGGCTAACCACCTCCCAGACATGGGCTAGCATTTCGGCTGATGGGGGGTAGAATTTTCAATTCCTGAGGGGGGGCTGAGGGGGTAGGAGCGCCTGATGGGGGGCTGAGGGGGTGGTAAGCCAAAAAGTCCGATTTTTAGCGAAAATCAGGGTTTTTTGGCTTATTTTTCATTAAAATAAGTTAAAATTAGCTATTCTGAGCTCATTTACGCCTACTCCAGGCATATTTTTATCATAATTTTCTATACAAAATTCTTCCCAAAAATTCCTTATGGGGGGTAGCGGCCGGCTGATGGGGGTAGATCAGAGCCTGATGGGGGGGTCAACCCCCTCAGCCCCCCGTTTGCCCATGTCTGCCACCTCCTCAGCCCCCCATCAGGCGCTCCAACCTCCCCCTCAGCCCCCCTCAGGAATTGAAAATTCTACCCTCTACCCAGACATGGGCTAGCATTTCGGCTGAGGGGGGGTAGAATTTTCAATTCCTGAGGGGGGGCTGAGGGGGGGGGGTAGGAGCGCCTGAGGGGGGGCTGAGGGGTGGTAAGCCAAAAAGTCCGATTTTTGGCTAAAATCAAGGTTTTGTTGCTTATTTTTCATTAAAATAAGCTAAAATAAGCTATTCTGAGCTCATTTACACCTAATCCAGGCATATTTTTATCATAATTTTCTATACAAAATTCTTCCAAAAAATTCCTGAGGGGGGGTAGCGGGCGGCTGAGGGGGGGTAGGTCAGAGCCTGAGGGGGCCCCAACCCCCCCTCAGCCCCCCCCCTTTGCCCATGTCTGCCTCTACCCCTTTTCGGCATGTGTTTAGGTTATTTCTACTGTAGGATTGATTAAGATTGATTGATATCTAACGATTTGAAAGCATTTCAAACCTTTTACACTTTACTTTGGCAGTAAACTGCAGTGACGTATTCAATAGGAGTTTGGGTGAGTTTGCGGAGGAAAAAATCTGTCAAAAATTTGAAACCAAGTCCTCTGAAGCTGAAAGATAACTCGCGAGTCTTGTCGCCCTTCTGGGCTTTCTATTATTAACTATCGAAACGGATTTGTTTAAGATCTTGTAACTGAAAGAGAGGAGAGGAGAGACTATGGGTGCGTACAAGTACATGCAGGAGATCTGGCGCAAAAAACAGAGCGATGTTATGCGTTTTCTGCTTAGAGTTCGCGCCTGGCATCTGCGTCAGTTGAGCGCCGTCCATCGCGCCCCCAGACCCACCAGACCCGAGAAAGCCAGACGACTGGGATACAGGGCCAAACAAGGTACTCTCATCAGCCTTTCCTGTTCAGTTTACATGCCCAGTCTGCTATGCATTATGCAATACAGTAATCTGTCATACGAAGGCCCCCAATTGTGTCCGAATTATTAGATCAGTCCAGCCGCGTGTACTTTTTCAACTAACTCTGAGTTGGTAACGATTGAAATATAGCTTCTGTAAGAACTAATTAAGTTTCAAACCTCCATCAAACTTCGGCTCGACCTAGCCCCAGAGCCCCTACCTTGTCACAATGTCTCACCGTTCAGAATTTTCGAATTTGACGGCCGGCCGGACATTATTTTCTATGCCTGTGTCTGTGTGTATAATAGACCTTGGAGATTTACCGAATCTCCGACCCACGAGAGACCATTTCTCCCCGCTATCCAATTTTTCAGCGACGCAATTTTTGGGCTAACTTTTTTTTGTAATTTCAGTCACTGCCGTTGCCGTTGCACCTAATGGCAGCAAAGGGGAGGGTTGTTTGTAGACAGGGCTACCCCATTGAAGGGCTCTGAAAAGAGCGACGGGTGTCCTGAGAGCTGTCCGAAAGGACAGTGGAACTCAAAAACAAACAAACAAACTGGAAATTGCTAAAGTTGCATGTAAAACAGCAGTTTCTTCCTGCACTCGGGCCCTAATTAGACTTTTTAGCGATTTTTAGCCCGTAACCACGACTTCTGGCCTTTTTTGTTACTCTGTAATAAGCCCAGAATTTCGGCTTATCCCCCTTTTACCTTTGGCAGATTATGCGTTCTTGCACGCCTGCCTGTGAATGTTAAACACCCCCTGCTGCCCCTCTCTTGATTATTGGGACCCCTCTCCCGGTTGTCAAATATTGGGACCCTTCTTCCCGGTTGAAACCACAGACCATTCATTTGGCCTAGAATAATATCTGAACCTGGAATGTCGAATGGGTATCAGCTGATATACTTGTTCCGGAGAAAAAGGTTTATACAAATCGTCAGAAAAGTTAGTTTGACATGACATCAAGTAACAAGTTTATCTAGAGACCGATTTATCTTCAAGTTAAAAACTTTCAATTTCGACTGCGTAGTTTAAATTTTAACATCACTTTTTCCTGCTCTTTCTATTCTGCCGCGCCGCGAATGTTGTGTTTGCATTGGCTTGCCAACTTCCTTCTGCTTTCCACCCCTCACTGTCATAAGTTACTCGTCTATCTGATGCAACTCGTCCGTCAACTTGCCAAGCACTCACGAAAAAAACCGCCGCGCAGCGCAGTGGCGGTTCTGCGTCCTTGTCAGTCGGCGGCCGACACTCGGCGAAGTGGGGCATGTCCGGACGATTTTAAAAAATGCCCACATCACCGCGAATTGGGATCAGACAACGACATTCTAGTTCTACTCTGCACAGACCGCTGACAGTCTGTCGTGTAAGAAGAAAGAGAGAAGAGAAGGCCGAGTCCGTGTCCTCCCAGCCCTCCATGCATGTCAGTTCTCTGCTGTTGGTAATCGCGTCAGCTCTGCCCAGCCTTTGGAGCGCGCCGGCCGGTGAGAAGTCGTCGAGGAGTTTGGAGGAGCTGCGCAAGCGATTGCTGTCTCCCAGAGTGCTCAACCTGCCCAAGGGATTCAAGCCGCATCTCAGCTTCGAACACATCCAGTTGGTAACGGCCTTACAGAAGTTGTTGGCCAGAATCCGACGGCACAGAAAGAAAGCCAAGTTGCTACTTATGTAGAAAGGACTTTACGATTTCTGTCTCACTAGCAAAATGGATGTGTAATTGGTTTTCGTTATTATTATTATTGTTAGCGGCTCAGCTGTTGAACGCTAAGAAGTTAATTATTTATCCTACCTACCATGTATCGACGTCGGTTTCGGCTTCTGTATCTTTTAATAAAGTTGTTTTCTTGTGAAACAAACAAAAAACCAATCTGCAATTCTGTGTGGTGAAATTTGTATTGTAGGCTACGTAATCTATCGTGTGCGCGTTCGCCGCGGCGGTCGCAAGCGTCCGGTGACCAAAGGCCAAACGTACGGCAAACCCAAGACCCACGGCGTCAATCAACTCAAGTTTGAACGAAATCTGCAGTCGGTGGCGGAGGTAAAACTCTAATTGACTGGGCCCATTCTCTACTCGTAGTTTTGGGATTTTCACAATCCCTAAAAGGTCTCCGGGAGATGACGACACAGTTTTTAGGGTAAAAAATTAAAAAAAAGTTTTTTGAAGGCTCAAAATGCAAATTAATGCAAAAGGTAGGAAAATTCACTCACATGCAGGGGAGGGTTGTTGTTAGGAGGCTGCCGGGCCTTGTGTCTCTTCCTGCTCTGTAGCAGTTGGCTACTCCTAGTCCGAAAGGACAAAAAGTTACAACAACATGCAATTTGTAGTAAATTCTTTGGAAGCAGCCAACATTTTATCTAGCAACCTGCATAATACTTGTTTTGCACTGAGCCTAACAGCGACTGTTTAAGAAATCATTCCTTGAGATTCACCTAGAAGTGCCTCTAAAGACAATTTTCGGCGCAATTATGCAGTTATGGGAATTGTTTAGACCTGTATTGACGTTTTCGAACAGGTTTCTTAACTGACTTGAGGTGCAAAAGTGGAAAATTTGTTGTAACTACCTGTACTAGCACGCTAGGACCCGTTTGAGAGGATTTAAATTTAAAAGAGCAGAAAAATTTTTCAAGAACAGTGGATGACGGCCTTTCTAGTCAGTGTATGTAGATGTATAGCGCATGCGAGTTGAGAGTATTCTTTCTCTGTCTGAAGGGTTCAATTTCAGCAAAGAGCCGGTAAGCGGTGCGGCTCTCTGCGCGTACTGAACTCGTACTGGGTGGCGCAAGACTCCACCTACAAGTACTTCGAAGTTATTCTGATAGATCCGTTCCACAAGGCCGTTCGACGACGGCCGGAGTCGCAATGGATCTGCAAGGCCCATATGAAACATCGCGAGATGCGCGGACTGACCTCCGCCGGTCGAAAGTCTAGAGGTCTTGGAAAGGGTAGCTTCTTTTCTTCTCTTTACTCACTCAACTTTAATTGTATGTATTGGTGTAGGTCACCGTTACTCCCAGACCATAGGAGGCAGTCGCCGCAAGTGCTGGAAGCGCAGGAACACCACTGTTTTCCGTCGCAAGCGCTGAGAACTCTTAGTGATCCTACGGCCCTTGTTGCGTTATTAGAGTTTGGAAGAATAAATGTTGATTTGGCTCTACTGGGTCTGTTTTCGGTCGCCTTCTGACTGACGCAGTTCACTAAAGCTGCATGACTACTTTATATAAGTTGTAGAGTAGTGGCTCGTTAATCGGAACTATTTGTAAAACGTACCGGCTAATTTCGTCCGAATTAGCGAGCGGTAAAGTTAAGCTAAAGCAATTTTCTCCCAAAAATTGGTTTTTTCGTAGTCTTGCATCTTACGTCATAGATGATACCGGTACTTGGTAGAAGGTACAATACCGTTGTCGTATGTGCCGATGAATGTCTGGTATAATTCCTATTAAAAAAGATACATTCTGAAAGTACACTTCAGAAAGAGTAAGGCATCGATTTTTCTACAAGACAGCTAATATCGAATAACAAATAACTTTAGCATGCAAAATTGGACCGCTAATTTTGTCCGGATTAACGAGACACGCATCACTACAGTGTGTGTGTACGTACTATTAGAGACAAGGATACGTCAATGTTGGTGTCCTAAATGTTGAATGAGGAACACAAGTATGTACGTATGCACGAAGCGCAAAACCCGGTTCACACTGTCGTCAACTAAGAACTAAGCTAGAGGACGCACGTTTTGCTGTTGTAGTAGTTTAAACTAAGGTATGTTTTTAAAATTTGTTGACCAAATCAATGCGTCAGTCTTCCGAACAGTGCACAGATTGAATTACACGAGCTTGCGCTTCTGTGGCCCAAAAGTTAATCAGTTTTGGTATGCGTTGAAACGAAGCCTCCTCATTCGACAATTTTAGTGACGTATAGGCCGAGCTATTCAAGTAAATCACTTGAGACCGGCTAAGTAGATGTCAGCCAATTACCCGTCCGAGTTTTAGTAATTTTAAACAGTGTTCATGTGCGTACAATAGGCTACATTGTACTTGCAAGCCAAAAAATTGGCTGACGTGCATCTCTCGTTCTCTTCTATTTGATCTAGGTCAATAGTATCAACTTTTTTGTAGACGTACTACACCTAAAACTACAGTTGGTAGGTATACCTGAACCTGAACCTGAAACCTGGGTATTAACCTGAAAATTGTGAACCTGAACCTGAACCTACTTGAAAATAAAAGTACTTAGCTGACACCTACTAGGTCGGTACCTACTTTTCAGGTTTTTCTTGTCTTAAACTTCCCGGTACAAGTAGCACATACTGTCAACTTTTGAAATTGGTTAGATCAGATACGTATTGCATGACGCTCTACAGTTTTGTCCTTAAAAATGATGTGCGTAAAGCGACTAATGCACATCATCTCTATCTGCACCTACATTGTACGTGTACTGTAACTTAAAAATGATGGCGATTATAGGGAAAAGCCCCCCACCCGGAAATTGCCTTTATGAAAGCTTGTCTTCCTCTATGCCTAAGCCTAAGCTTTAGTTTGTTTGTTGAACGTAAGCTTAAACGTCAGCTAGTAGAACTTATGTAAGCCTTAACTTAATGCCGGAACTTAGAGTTTGAAATGAACGTTTGTGGAGTGCGTGGGGTTTCCTACTATAATGGCGATCGGTCCGGTCCGTCATACCGCAAAAATTGTCTTGCGTTTTTCACGTTTTTGTCGAATTGTTGGTTTGTAAATTTCGATTGCTTTGAACATGGATCGTTTTCTTAAGAAAAGGAACAGGAGCGCTATTGATTTAGCTCATACATAGCCGAAAATTTGTGTCTTTATTTGAAAGTACCTGAACCTGAACCTGACACCTGGGTACTTTTGAAAAATGTACCTGAACCTGAACCTGAAATTGGATTTTAGAGATACCTGAACCTGGACTTACCTGAAATTTGGTGGTACCTACCAACTGTACCTAAAACATGTTTGTGCCCTTGCAAGGGTGTTTTGCATGTTAAACGTAGAAAACAGGGGCTTTCTACACTGTTCCATTCAATTCTTTTATTGAAATTTGGTTTGAGAGGGACTAGTCATCTTTCGAAGCCCCTCCCTGGTAACAAGGCCAGATCAGCATTTAGTGGTTGAAAATAGTTTCCATGGCCTAAAACAACGCGCGGCTGCACAATCCTTAGTTCATAAACTAAAAGTTGAGCTAGTTCAACTCTCCTAAATCTATACGATAAACTCAGATCATCCATCTTCAGTAAAAAGGTTGTGTGCAGTGCAGTGCAGTACGAGACGAATAAGTCCTACTGATGTCGGGTCCAAACGAGATTGTGTTTAGAATTGGACCAGTTATGACGCAAGAAAGCAGTGGCTTCGCTATTAAGCCCGATTGCATTTCACGCTCGACCAAGCGCTCGCAAACTGAATTTGATTTATGTTCTGTGCCCGGCAAACATCGTTATATCTTTAGATCGGTCAAAAATCTGCTGGGAAATGCATATTACAAGGCAAAGTGTGTTAGTGGGCGGTCCCAAGCGTGAAATCTGAATCACAACGATTTCGGCTATCTATGAATTATTCATGAATTCGGCTGCTGATGCCATTCCAGACCAGCTATGATTATGCAACACTTGTCTGCTTTTTATCACAATAATCAGCTTCATCTGACTTGTTCCACCTGTCGGGTGACTGAGAAAAAGCCGACAGCTGGTGCCACCGAGTTAACAAAGGCCCTTAAGTTCTAGACAGAAGCATTCTTCTGAGCAAAACCTTTATGGCTGTAGGCACTAAGCCAGAGGCGTAAATCACACACGCGATGGTGCGAAAGTTTTAGTCGGCATCAGCTGGTCTAAGTGAGCTGAGAGATAATGTAGATCCTTTATTCGCACACAAATGGCACTTCTTCGAACCAGAGAACAACGCTGTACAAGCGGCAGCTGCGCTTTAGAAAAAAATATACCGCCGAATCGTTGCCTGACAGCGCGTCGACGCCGTTTTGAGTTTTGTACAGTACAGGCAAATGGCACCGGAACCGGTATTGCAATGTTACCGTATCGATCGAGGTGGGTGGTACCGCACTTTTGGTTCCCCACTTCATAAAAACCAGCCTCTCATCCGCTATAAATAGGTAAAGCAGTGCAATCACCAATTTTAGACTTTCAGTAATCGAATTTAGTTTTAGACCTACGTGTTTTGGAGCGTACGGGAGATTGCTGAATAGTGTACCCTCCAAATAGTGTACCCTCCATATAGTGTACCCTCCAATTAGTGTACTCTCTAAATAGTGTACCCTCCAAATAGTGTACCCACCCTCCAAATAGCGTACCCTCCAAATAGTGTACCCTCCAAATAGTGTACCCACCCTCCAAATAGTGTACCCTCCATATAGTGTACCCCCCAAATAATGTACCCTCCAAATAGTGTACCCTCCATATAGTATACCCACCCTCCAAATAGCGTACCCTCCAAATAGTGTACCCTCCAAATCCAAATTTCGCACTTGGTGCCAATAGTACCCCGGGTACTCTATTTCGAGACAGAATTTTTAGAAACAACAGCTAATTTTGTTGATAAAATGAAAATGCAGCTCTTTCTGACCGATTTCGGAAAATTCCAATAGTGTACTCGGGTACACTATTTGGATTTCGTTTTTGTCGACCGAAACCCTAAATGACAGTTAGTGTACTACCACGGGTACTGTATTCAGCACTCCCCAGTAGGCGATCTGTAAATGTTTTACTCTACTTTTAACTGTGAGCTGTGGATTTGATGCATGATGCGTGTTAGTCAAAGACTCGATCGAAGAGATAGCCACCATGAAACTTCTAATAATAGTGCTGCGCTAATATTTTTTCGTGATTGCTTTTGGGGACGCTATTATTGGAGCGTGCGCGTTTATTATTTCAATACTACATGGACCATCTCAAGTATCCTCATTTTTCTGAAAATACAGGGTATTTTTGTCTTTATATGACTTTTAGTCTTACTAATCTCTGCGAGCATAATCAAAGAAAATCGTCTCAAAGCGACACTAGTAGTGCGCGTGGGAGCGCCATTATTACAAGGGGCGCTACTATTAGAACGTGCGCGTTTATATTTTCGGGCTGTCCGTAAAGGGCGCTAGAAGTTTTACGGTATATGGTGTCGGAAAGACACTGATAACACGGTCAGAAATGCCAGACAGACAGCGATAGACTGGCGACCGTAGCGTAGCCCCGTCGATCGAGTAAACAGTGTTGTTGAGGCAGTAGGAGGAATATAATAAGCGCATTTTAGCTGGTCGGAGTCGGGCCTAACGAGCAGTCGTCATTAGCGACTTGGGAAGGCGGCGGCAACCTCGCCGATTGAATCAAGCGCCGACAGATTTCGGAAATTACGCCGTCGCTCTAATGCAATCTGCGCGGGAGCCCGCAACTGAGCACCGAGACAATATTGAATTTGCGCCCCTAAGCCCTCCCCCGGGGGTGCTCGACAATCTTGCCCGGCAGAAAACTCAAAAGCACCGTCACCAACCGAACCGCAATCAATTCCAGAAGCTCAGCCAAATCTCCGGAGAGACGACCGGCCTCCGAAACGGCGCTGGCAGTGTTTGTATCAATTGGACTGCGGGACTACGGTACTTCTGAACACAACACAAATATAATACTACTGCAACAGCGCTACTGGTTGTGCGAAAAATACTTCATTCATGGGATGGAACCGGTATCAAAATACACAATAGCATTTTCGAATCCGTATATAATACGGTACGCTACAATGAGACATTTAGGTTGGAATATTTAGAGATCGTATAGATGTATGTAAATTGTAGTCATGACGTACATTATAGAGAATACGGCACTAATGTACGGTAGGCAGTTAGAGAGACCAGCTTATAAGGGAATTACGTGCAATTTTGTTGCACAGCACAGCCATAAAGATTACAATTTCATTAAAAAATGCTATAAGTTTGACAAAAGAATTTAAAAAATTTTGCCTAATACCAAAATTCAATTGAAAAACAAATTTCGTACCAAAATTGAATCAATAATTTTAGAACGGTTTCTTGACTTTCATAAAAGCTTGAACTTACTTGATAAAAAAATCAAAGAAATCAGCCAATTCGAAGAGTTAACGGAGAAAATTTCCGAAATACTTATTGTGACGTCAAAAACAGCAAAACTAGCTATTTTTCAACGAAAAAAGAAGAAAAGCGTATACCAGTCCCATGCCCAGTGAACATTTTTCGAAACCGTGTTTTACAAAGAAAAACTGCGGTTGAGGTACGGAAGCGCGGTGTCCCACAGCCCAGACTCGCAAAAGTCGCACAGAAAAAAAACGAAGGGCGATAATAACAGTTTCACAACAGAGACGGAGATGGAGATTCAGCTCAAAGGTTCCATAGCAGTCTTTGGCACCAGCGACGCGCCGCCAGCTCGCGTGCTGGAGCCGGCCAGAGAGTTCCTGAGGTTCTGTCGTTCTGCGTTCAGTCTGTTCTCCAGATTGTAGTCCCAATAAGTCTGCAGCTCGGGCGGTCGGGTCGGGTACTCTTTGGCGCTGGTATAGGGCGGCGGCGCTGCAACAATAAACCTGAGCAAGTGTTTGTAGTGCAAACGCAATATGGCCGCCCCGCCTGCCCGCACCGGGACAGCTCAATGGTCGTGTCGAAAATAATTCTCCACTCCCACTGATATATGGCTTCCTGACCAAAGCTCCAAACTATTATTGGCGCTGTTATGAGCCGGCCGGGCCAGATTAATGTCTCGCACGCGAGCCACTGCTACCACCGACCGATCTCTTCTTGTAAGCGTGCGCCCGCCTTGCCTTGTAAGGAACCGGACACTAACGCATTTGTATAGCACAAACACTGTTGGGAAATTGGTATTGAAAGGAAAAGATGCATGGATCAGGGGTCTCCCTCCCGGCCTGGGGCTTACCCCTTCTCTGCTGGTCAGGCCCCCTAGGCCATCCAGGTGCCCTTGTCCGAGAATTTTGACGGTTTTTTCACTTTTTTTCGCAAATCGTCCTTCCCCTCTTCGTGACCAACTCATACCCCTCCAGATTTCTCTTCCCATGAATGAAGGAAAACGTAAAAGAAAGTGAGGAAATGATCGTTCAGCCATTTCCTTAAGAAATTCAGTGCAAATGCAACTGTTGTCTGTACTTTCATTGTACAGTCATGTTCTTCATATACCTACCGATACCGTAACCGTATGGTATGTATGACTTCAAATTGAGCTGATTCCACATTTGGTACTGGTAATACGATATTATGAAGAGAAATCCCTAAGTGTTGAAATCAGTGTAACAAGACCCAATCTAACCCCTAGCTTGCTTTTCTGTCTGTTGCTAGCCTGACAATTTATTCAACTTATTTGAAAAATACTAAAAAAAATTGCAGTACAGTCATATATCCACAACGCAACACTTAAATTTTCGTCAATACAGACAGGTTATGAAGATGCTTTGAACATGTAAAACCGGTGCACGAGTGGAGATTTGGTGATGCACGTACAGACAGAGGTTTGACTTGTACTGGTACCTTTATCCGTAAATAACTCATGAACCCGACTGTGTGTTTTGTAATTTATGACAGTTATCTCTAAATGCACTTTGATAGTTCCAAAGGCAAATTAATTGAAAAAATCGACCAGTTAAAAATGAGGGGCTTAGAAAACGCGGTTGCGTCTAACCAGGCGTTCTTAAACTACAGTCGTTACTCAGATCATTTGTCAATTTGTCTCAAACAAGACTTAATGTTAGATTAGTGTACTTAGCAAGAAAAGACAATTAGCGGTTAGGAGCGATGGCTTATGCAGTTGTTCTGGCAGTAATGCAACTTCTTGGAGGGTGAAAAATTCGAGCCGTGTGTCCGTATCGGCAGGCGAGAGCCTTTTACAACGACAACAAACTGCCGCAGCCAAGTAAGTTTAAACCGGAGCCGCGTCAAAAATCCTAGCCCCCGCTACCCCCTGCACCAGTGGCTGTCGCGGTTGCTCGTGTAAAGTGCTTCTCTAATGCACCATTCTATTAAAGCGGCAACAGTACAGACACAAAGCGCCAAAGCAAACCGGATCCCCACCCACCCGCCCCACCCCACCCAGCTAGAAGCTTCGATGTTTAGACTGGTTTTTGGGCGGCCAGCCGTCCCGCATACTTTCGGCTTCTGACGCAACTAGAGGTGCGCGTGCGTAGAAAAAGGGCCCAACTTAGCCGTCTGTCTACGGTAGCGGAGCGTGAAAGAAAGCGCATTGCATTCTGTTTAGATGTTTATTTTATAGCCGGGCTCAGCCCCAACTTTGTGGCGGCGGCGAAGGCCGGCCGGCCAGTGTCTCGCTCTAGTTGGCTCTAAATCGATGTCAAGTCGAGTCTGGAGTGGGTTAGATTCTGGCAAGCATCAGAACTCCTAATGTATCGGTCGGAGCTGTCCAGTGGCAGATGAACGTCATTAATCTGACGGCGCGGCGCCCGGCCGGCCCCTGGAGCGCCACCAGATAAACCGACCAAATTGCCGTGCCTCCCAAATTGAGAGATTATTCTGCTCTCTCTCTCTCTCTGTCTCACTCTAGCTACTGTAAGCGCTCACCTTCGTAGGGGGAAGGTTTCGGCTCGACCGTTCGCACCGGCTGGTACTTGGACCTGGCTGCTGCCAGCGGAACCGGACCCGCCGGTTGGTCCCCGCCCCCGGCGCCGCCACAGGTGGTCGCCACTGGAGTGGGACGAGGGGAAAGACTGTCATCACAAGCTGAAACTTAACACACACAGTTTGACACACTCATCAATCACCCCAATACATCTGCCTACTGAAACCATTTTCCTCCTGATTTCACTGTTTAACATTTTTTTCAATTTCAGTCACTAAGATTGACCGTAGAACAAGTATTTTGTAGCTGTTTTTAGTGAAACTTAGTAAAAACCCTTCGTAAAAACCTTTGACCGATATGCCCGACAGACCTGTGACATGTATGGTCAGTTTCACCCAGTGGCGTATCCAGGATTTTGGAAAGGGGGGTGAAAAATTTTGAAAGTGCCTGGTTGGGCCGCTGCCCAACCAGGATAAGAAAATTTTGCAAAATTAGCCTTAAAAAACGCGTTTAAAACGCATTCCGAGCTTAAAACTAACAGAAATTACAAGTTTTAGTAGTTTATAATGGCCTGGTTGGGCTTCTGCCCGACCAGGGCGAGAAAATTTTGAAAATTTGGCCTTAAAAAACGCATTTAGAAGGCATTCTGAGCACAAAATAGACAGTTTTAGTACATAATTCATTAGTTTCTTATATTTTTGACAGACTTTTTCTTCCTACCTCCACCGCAAAGGGGGGTGTACACACCCTACACCCGCCTGGATACGCCACTGGTTTCACCGATTAATAGTGGCGGGTCTAAGCACCAAGTGAACAATTAAAAGATGTGAAGGACGTAAAATCAGTAAGGTATGGGTGTGAGAGCCAGTATACAATGGAAGTATGTTTACAGTTGCGTGTGGGCTCGTTAACCCTATCAAATAGATCAATTTGCGTTGGGCACTGAGCTAGCAGTAGTTTTGGTCGGCACACTAGCAACGCGGCCTAGGCTAATTAATATTATTCGACATGTAAAGCCTCATAAGGACGTCTAATGACAGCTAATGCGCTCAATGCCCGCTAATGTCAAAGCCACCTTTGAAAGAGGTTCATCAAAATTACCGCACAATAGCCTTTCTGGTACCTGCTATCTTAGGACAGCTAATCAACCACAACCACCTACAACGCACCAGAAACAATATGTCACTTTCTTATACTAATGCCTAAAATAATCACTGTAAAAACAAATCTGAACTTTTTTACAGGCCTAGAAAAAGCAAAAGTGACTGTGTGCTTAATGCGTAGAGCAAACAAAAAGTGTAGTACTACGCAGTATTTCCATTGGCATCCAGTCCTTGGCATACGTACATACATAATAATTTGAGTTTACACTAAAATGATTTTCAGTCTCAAACTGCCTTTATGATTTTTCAGAATTCATATAATGATTGACTAGACGTCATAAAAAATTAGTTTCAAACGTTGTTAGGCCTCAGCCCCGGCAGCAGCTAGCGGCCAGACAAAGAGATAAAGCGGCGGGATAAAGGCAAAAGCTCACATAATCTCCTTTTATGGTCTCTCTTCCACCGGTACAAAGGGCAAGATTTGATTTTGTAGCAGACAACCACCACCACCAGCGTAATTAGACTGAGACCGCCGAGCGTGAATCCCACGATTACGGCGGCATTTCTGCAAAAAGAGACCAATTTCCAGCGCCCCACGTCGGCCATCCATTCTACTTGCGCAAAAACTCGCGTCGCTCGGCTTCCAGCCGCTCCTGCCGTAGTCTTTCTTTCTCTTGCGAGTCGCAACAGTAAAATCCATCAAACAACTTGGACGGACAGCAGAACTGGCCCGGCTCGCCGAAGTCCGGACACTGCTTACTGTACTCTTTCTCACCACAGATCTCTCTTCCCACCACAACCATCGATAGCGCGTCTACTGAAACAGGAGCAGCTTTCAATTCAAAATACGAGTCAACCACTAACACCAACACCTATACAGCTTTGGGCTTGCGTGAGACTTTCGGCCTACTTCGCTTATAAATCCTTTTAAAAACTGGAGCAATTTGGAAAGGCACAAAAACAACCAATTAACCGCAATTTCGGAGCCTCATTACAACGAGAAGGCGTCTGAACCAAGCGAGACTGATAGAGCGAGGCAACCGAGAGGTTAGAACTCACCTAGGACCAAGATAAGTAATGCATTAGTGCCACTGGACATGGCTGGCTGAGCTGCGCTAAGTGAGCGCTCAATCCATAATTAAGCAGAAGTCAGCTGTCGTGCCACACGCCGACCTGTCGCGCTCTAAACTGGCTGCCTATGCGCCTCCCACTAAGCTTAGACGAGACGAGGCGCTTCTGCTGCGCGCAGCGCCACCTGACGGACGCGCGCTGAAAGCGGCGAGCCGCGTTTTTATGCCACTCTCTGGCGAGGCTAAAGATCAGTTTGGATTTGAACCAGCTGCAAACGAAGTAAACAAGGAATGTTTACAGAACCTAAACAAAACGCAACTATACAAGTATGTTTACGCTACGCACTCGCACAGGAAAGTAAATGTCAACGTCAAGAACGAAATCAGAGAACATGCTATTAGAAACCATTTAAAAAGTAGCTGGAAGGTGGAAAAAAGCAAACAACTGCAAAAAGCAAAATAACGGCTTGGAATAACAATTTGCAAGCTTATTTTAGTAAATGAGTTAGCATAGCATTTATTGCTTTAAACAGTAGTAATGTACGTATGCATTTATCTGTTTGTTTGTACAGTCACGCACATAAAGCCGTTTATGGTTACGCCACCATATATGGTACTAGTACCTAGGCTAGTGGCACCATATGGTATTCCCACGTTCGCGGCCTGTGGTGCATACATGTAACAGGTCATCCGCCGAAGGGGGAGCTGGGTTGGGGCTCTGAGCCAAAATTTTGGGAAGGCGTTGGGTTGGGCACTAAAAAACGCTCAAAAAATCGAAAAAATCGCATTTTTTTGGCTAAAAATCGTCAAAAATCGCTAATTTCGGCTGAAATACAGCTAAAAAGTGCTGTTTTATAGGCGATTTTGGTGTCTGAAATTGCAAAAAATCGCAAAAATTTGCTCAGAAAATTACTTGCCGGAAAAATCGGAGGGGGCGTCAGAAAAATCGTCTCCGGGGGGTTTCCATCCGGGGGGGATCGGGCCTAAGTAGGGCAGCCCCCTGACCCCTTGTTACATGTATGCTGTGATGGTACCAAATATGGTACCCCTTACCCATAGCCATGGTGGCCGGTACCTTATATAGACCACTACCATATATGATATGGAATGGTACCATATATGGTGTCGGTACATACGTATATGGTGTCGGTACATATATGGTGTCTGTACCATATATTGTGCCACTACCCTAAGTACCGGTACCATAAACGGCGTTAAGTGCCTGACTGTTGTAGGCTCCTATTATGCGTAGTGTATTATTATCTGAATCATAGTTGCAGTGACTGAAAAATAAACTAATGTCAATCATTGTTGCACGCCTTAAAAAGTCCCCCATAATTTTATAAACAGTCAGTAGTTACGTAAGGTAAAAGGTGTATTTTATGGTGCTGTAGTATATCAATGGAGGCACCAATCAAGCTCTAGTAATTTGTCTTTTAAACGGCCTTGCCAACTTGTTATTAACGGATGGGCGATTTTGCTTTTGTCAGCTAATAACCACAAGTACATACATCTATGTATGTAGCAGAGAGTGTGCTATTCAAGTGACAAAGTTGCAGGATTACTTACGCATTCAGCGAAATCGTTGACCGTGTGACTTGGAACAAGCCTTATGATGCGTATGCCCTTGTGGAGCATATTTTATACGAAACTCGGTGTGGAACATTTGCTGCTAGGTTTGGTTTTGGCAACATACAGTGTTCTGGGAGGCCTGTTGTTCATGATTATCGAAAGCCCAACCAGCAGAAGTGAATATGAAAACAGGAACTCGATGCAACTACACAAAATCAGACAACTTGGACTTCTGGTTGGTAGTTGAACCACTGTTTTTTATTTAATTTGGTTGCAATGGGTTCTTTTTCTTGTTTTGGTTTTGGTCAGTGTCTTCGTAATTTTGTTTAAATCTAGAGTCTCAAGAATTCCAACATCACATTGAACCAATCAGAGTTGAACTCAGTGGTTGACTGGTGTTTATGGAAAACGAATATCTCTTTGCTTCAAAATCAACAAATGGAATGGAGCATCATCAGTAGCATCTTCTATGCAATAACAATCTATTCTACAATCGGTACTAGATTTTCCGCTTAATTCTTTCAAACTAAATTTGATAAAATTTCAGGCTATGGCACAATAGCACCAGTTACCGCCGCAGGGCAGATCATTACCGTTCTGTATGCGTTGTTTGGTATTCCGTTGCTAGTAATCGTTTTGAATGATCTCGGAAACGTTATCTTTTGCTATACCAATCAGCTATGGAAAGTGTTGACTACGAATTCTGAAAAAGTGTCTTAAAGTGGACAAATGTCTTAAATACACATTCATTTCTAACTTGCAGACTCCACCCATAACAGCAATTTTGATTTTGGTCTCTTTGTGGACTCTCACTTCTCTAATACTCTTTTCTGCGTGGACAGGCTGGTCCTATGTGCTTTCATTCTATTACATCGTTACATCACTGGCAACCATTGGTGAGTTTGACCTGCTATTGCTATACTCTGCTATGTCCAGCTGAAGAAGGATTTTATAGGACTGGGAGATGTAACCCCTTTCAACACAGGATTGGGGATACTAACGTTGGTTTGGATGTTGTTCTGTTTGGCGATGATAAAAATGTCTGTCAACATTATTTTACTTTACACGGATAGAATGTATGATGGCTGCAGAGATGCCATCATACAGGTATATAGATTAAGCTTCCTGCAACCATTAAAAGCCAGTTCCAAGTTTTTGAGACTTCTTGCGATTGTCGCATGCCTATTGTGGTCCTGTTCTCAAGGGTTTGAACACGCATACATACTGTAGAGTATGATGGCTGACATGCAACTATACTGTATCATTAAAAATGTAATGCTATGTATATTTCATGCTTATCAAGAAGCACTGAGCCAGGATGAGAAGCCGTTTCCTGGGCCTAGTGACCAGGAACTGGAGAAAATCCATCAAAAACTGGGACTCAAAGACCGTTTGACTTTTGAAATGCTTGGAAACCACGAGTCAGTTTCTAGCATGAATTAAAAGTTACAAATTCGCTGTTTTCAGGAAGAAACTGTTGGAAAAAATGATTGAACAAGCGGCCAGAAAGTGCAGCAGTCAGTCTCAGACAGACGATTACCAGGTTGAGGTTGACATGCAGACACCAGAGTACTTAAGACACCGAAACGCTTCTTCACAAACCGATCGACCGATCACTTACTGCAGAATCCTAGAGCAACTCTGACTGAGCGCACCGATAATCGGACATCACGTCACAGTTGCATTAGGGGCCGTCCATAAACTACGACGTTCAGAGAGGGGGGTGGGCTGGGGGTACCCGGAAAAACGTCGCAGAACGTCGGAGGGGGTGGGGGGTTGAGGCAAAACGTTGACTTATTTTTTACCTTTTTTGGTAAGGTTTGACGACTGCAGAATAAGCAAGAATGCAGGAAAAAGTCAAACGGTTTTGACACATTTTTGTAGTTGTGCAGCATATTATGTTAGCGTGATTTGTACTGGGTGTACAAAAAAACAACCCTGCAGATTTTTAACTGTAGCAACCGTAAATCTCAACCGATTTGAATCAATCTTTTTTGAATGAAAACAAATAAATTCTTGATTGGTAGAATTTTCGTTAAGATGCTCTGCTTGGTTCTCGAGATATTTGCCCTCAAATTTGAAACGCTGATTTTGGCAATGAACAAGAGTGATTAAAACAACCCAACAGATTTTTTACTATGGCAACCGCAAATCTCAACCGATTTGAATGACTCTTTTTAAACTGAAAGTTTAAATGAATTCTTGAAAGATCGGTGAAACGAACTGGTAAATACGTACATTGTATGTGCACAGGCACAATTTTTCTATTATTCATTTGTGATTGCGCAGTCGGAAAAGCAGCTACAGAATTTGAACGAAAATTCGAAAATTTTATTTCGGGGGGGGGGGGGGGTGCCTCCCAAACGTCGTAGTTTTTATGGGGGGTGATGATGAAAACGTCGTTAAACGTCGGAGGAGGGTGCAAAATTTTGAATTTTTGAACGTCGTAGTTTATGGACGGCCCCTTATCAGCAGTTTGTGACTTCTATTCGACAGTATTCTATTTTCCAGTCATTGTTGTAGTTTGCACAAAATATTGCGTAAATACGTTGTACAGTGATGCGCACACTTAGCTATAAATGGCTAGCTACGCAGCGATACTACGTAAATGGCTACAGCTGTTATATGGGTACAAGGTTCCAAGTCTTAGCCAAGTATGGCCAAATAGTCAGATAGCCAAACATGGCTGAAAACCGGATTTGTAGGTCTATTGTTTAAGACTTAAATCATCATACATTGTACATAAAACTGAGTGGATAGTCACCAGCGCATCAAGTATTCAGGTCAAAGATCCGATCAGACGATCCTGCAGCGAATGGCACAGTCTGCCCTGCCCTTGCGCCCAGTAGACATGGGAACTAACGGGACACGCACTCAAAGATCACACAGTCGCTCCCCAGACAGACCAGTGACACAGGAACCATGTGACACAATGGTGTGTGGTATTGATGGTCGGAAGCATTTGAACCTGGTCCATATCGGAGCAATAGGACATAACACAACAGACACCTGACTGACTAACAAGCATTTCATCGCTGTTGTACATGAAGATAGCTCAGCTGCAGTACATTACATGTAACAGGCCAACCGTTGAAGTGGGCAGGGCGTTGGGGTCTGAGCCGAAATTCTAGGGAGAGGGTTGGGCACGCAAAAATGGCAAAAAATGGCAATTTTTCGGCTTAATATCTTCAAGAATCGCTAATTTGGCCTCAAATACAGGTAAAATGCTGTTTACAGGCGTTTTGGCAATTTTGTGCCCGAAATCGTAAGAATCGCAAAAATTTGCTAAAAATTATTTGCCAGAAAAATGGGAAAGGGTCGGAAAAATCATCCGTGAGGTCTGGCCTAGTCGGGTGGGGGTAGAGCCCCTGTTATATTATGTGCAGTACAGTATGTGAGAATGTAGAGAAGAGACAAGTATGCTGTATGTAAGCAATGCAGATTATCATTTTTTGTGTATTCGTTTGTCAGTCATGTTGCTGCTGCCAAGCTGTGTGCCACTGGTCATCTTTACTCACACCTCATATGGAAACTGCTGTGTCAACGGAAACGGAACGGCGCTGGTGCCAAGAAATTGCTCAACTATTGATACAGTATTAGACTGTGTCACCTATTATGTTCTGCTTAGAAGAGAGACATAAGAAACGGCCAAAGATCAAAGGTTATCCAGGCTGCAGGTCAAACGAACCAAACACCAGAGACATAATCTGCTGCTGCAACACCAGCAACTGTAATGACAACGCCAGATGGCCACTGTACCTGGACAATAAAACCCACACCACCACCACTATCGTCACCACTACCGCCTTAAATGGCAGTGGCACCACCACCACCGCTATGCTGACCCCTCTGAGGACCACCACCACTACCGAAATGACCACATCCATGTTGCAGCCCACCAAAAACGCCATCCCTATGAGCAGTGTCTCAGCACTGCTCTTGCTTTGCGCCTGTACTGGTCTCACTCTGACTAACCCTCACTCTCTCTTACTCCTCTTGTATTGATATTGATTGATCAGTAAAACTGTTCACTGGTAGAAAAGTTTTAAAGTCGTACTGGCTGAATTAGCCAAAAAAATAGAATTCCCGTGGAGCACAATGAGTCTCAGTTTTCGGCTCATAAAACCAGCACTTGGACTTGGAATTTGCGCACGATATGTACTCGTTGCCTCGGTAATAAATACTGCATTGAAAATTTGAGCCAAATCGGTAAAGAACTGACTGAAAACGTCTGAGTGAAGACCAAAAATCGAAGGGACATTTTTTATCTATACTATTTGTAAAAAAATGCCAGAAAACAACAAGTCAGAAGAGGATGCATGCAAGGATGTGTTGAGATTATCGAGAAGAGAATTTTTTGTTTCAAATTCATACTGTTCAGTCTATGTTGCAAAATGAATATAAATTCCGAAGTCTGCGATGTATGCACAATATTACTCTGTGAGTTATCGGTTAAAACTTGAGGTGGTCGAAAAATCATATAAATTTCTTAGAAAAATCTAGTAGAATTAAAATTCGAGACACTAAATAGGTTAGGCCACTTGCTTTTAGAACAGCAAGTACTGTAGGTATAATGAAAAAATGCTATTAGCTAAAAGATGAACTTTATAATACGAACATAACCCAATCTAACTAGTACAAATGCATCGAGATACACTAGCAGCAGCGTTCAAATTATACACGTATTCATTCAATAAACTATACACACAGACGTTTGAGTAGGAATACGGTATGGTGAAGGAGCCTCTTAGACCAGAACCAATCCGCTATCGGTGAGAAAAGGCAATCATCACAGCGCCACTGACATGTACATATCGTCGCCACTATGGTAAAACGAGCCAAGTAACAGAAAGTCGATATCGAGAAAATCGCCTTTTAACTATTTGTTACATTTTCGTGAATTAGCTTCAATATCAGTTTAAATATTTTTCACCTAAAATACAAGTACATAATTGGTGTGCAAAACATTCTGCATGTGTCACTTGTGTTAAATTAAGTCAGCTAACAGGAAAAGCACAAATCACTTGGCTCATTTTACCAGGATCACCTGGTGATGTCCGTGCACATGCCTCTAATTGCATGGCTGTCTCTCCTGACACAGAGCCAATTTCGACTTCGTTCCTTCGCCAAAATGTTTTTAGGTGCTTTAGCTATAGTTTTTCGCACTTAACTCCATTTTTTCCATTTTGTTACTTGGCTCGTTTTATAGTGGCGACGAAATGGTATGGGAAAAAGTTAGAATAATTAAAGTCAAAAAAAGAAAAGCGAACAAAAGGTAAAATAAGAAAGTGTAGGCAGACTAAAAATACGAGGAGCGTCGAAGCAAATCAAAACCTGCACGTGAATCCTCCCATTCATCGCTGCTCTGCTCTGCATCCATAGAATCAGAATCTTAAACAACAGAACAAATTTTCTACCCTATCACAGTACTGACAGGGCAACCAGACATGGGCTACCTCTTCCGATGCGGATTGGGGTCATACATGGGCCGGGGTCCCCCTCACCGGCGCATACCCCTTCCCGGAGAGAAAAAATTTTCGCTTACTTAAGGCAAAAAAGATTTTTTCCGGCCCATGTATGGTGGGGTGGCGAATTGGGATGTTCAAATCAAATCAAGGTCAAACTAGTTTATTTTTTCGATATTTTAACCGGTTCTAAGTAAGTAGTAGTATATTTTGAATAAAAATGAGAAAATTGCTTAGAGTGCGGGGTTGGCAGCCCCAAAAAACCAACCTTCTAAGCCACGTCGCCTTCTCTGGAAAGCATGGTAAAGCACACTCAGTATCGGATCAGTTGATCGTCTGTCATTGCGCTTCTAAAATTAGCTGTCCGTCTTTTGCAAGGAGTTAGGTATTAACACCTGTTGTGCAGCCTGTGCCTCAACAAACAGTGGACTGTGGCCATTTCCACTTTGTACGACCGATCCAACCTCCACATGTCTTAGTCGTGTTGCGTCGGCACTTCGAATCGCCTACGTACAGTAGATGAACGCACTATCACAGTCTGGCACTTAACTACTTTAATGGCACCGGTACCTACAGTAGTGACACCATAAATAAATTGCACTCCCAATACTTCGGGGACTGTGGTGGTACCATATATGGTACCCCTGCCCATGGCCATGAGAGACAGGTACCATATAATAGTGGTACTTATATCAACGCGAAGGTAGGGGTATACATGTATGATATGGTACAATCCAGACATGGGCTGAGGGGGAGTTGGACCCCGTCAGGCTCTGACCTACCCCCCTCAGCCGGCCGCTACCCCCCTCAGGAATTTTTTGAAAGGATTTTGTATAGAAAATTATGGTAAAAATATGCCTGGAATAGGTGTAAATGAGCTCAGAATAGCTTATTTTAGCTTGTTTTAATGAAAAATAAGCCAAAAATCGGACTGTTTGGCTTACCACCCCCTCAGCCCTCCCCCTCAGGCGCTCCTACCCCCCTCCTCAGCCCCCCCCTCAGGAATTGAAAATTCTACCCCCCATCAGCCGAAATGCTAGTCAATGTCTGGTACAACCAGAGTGATGGAACGTGGGGTACCAGATATGGTGACGGTACCTGTGTATAAGTGCCTGACTGTATCCGTGTAAACAAAGTACATACCAGTCATACGTACCAAACATTATGTAACAGACCGCCTGCGGTAGTTTGGCGTCTGGCCACCCCAGATTTTGTAATCCCCCTCCAATTTTTCTGGGAATCAATTTTTGAACCGTTACTTTGCCAAAATTATAGAGTGTTCAAAAAGCTGAATCACTAAAAGCGCTTTAAAAGAGCTTCTAAGTCTTGCCACGAAAACTAAAAATAAGAAAAACTAAGCCAAAATTGCTTTCCAGATAATAGTCTGAGGTACATAGTTGTCCCTATCCGCCTAGGGGAGAGGTCTAGCCCTAGTCGGTGGAATGGGGACTAGTCCAAGTGAGATTAATAAACAAATAAAGCATAGATTTACCTCCAATAAGCCTTGACGGTGCGGCTGTGGAGGCGGCAACTTAGTCAAGTCAGCAGGCGGAGGCGGAGGAGCTGGAGGAATAGCCGCAATATCGGAGCTGCCATCCTAACGAAGGCAAGAGTAAGTATTTCTCTTTAAACCAACTCAAATTTCAGCCTAACCGCTAAGATCAATCATCATTTTTCGAGAATGATTGTCAGTTTTATTACAAACAAACGTGCAAAAATATCGGAGGAACAAATTGAAAATTAGCAATTTTCGCAGTACGTAGATAAACCGGTTTTCGGGTACAAACACCTAACCCAGCCCAGATTCAAAACTGCAGTCTATATAATTGATTTCTCGGAGACAACTACCTACTTAACAGTAATTACCTTGATTGAAGTTTGCAAGCTGGCATTAGCACTCTCAGACAAACGGAACCAACTTCTGTCATTCGGCACACACCTGTTAGTAGTACGAACGGGCTAAAACTCCAACGCACAATTTACAACTTAGTTGATCAGTGTCATAATGTCGGTTGAATCGGTTAAGGAAGTTCACCTCTGTCAAGTGAGGTCGATTAGGAAGTGCAGGCACCGGAGGAGGTGGAAAATCAGGAGAAGGTGGAATCGATACAATCTTAGGTAATACAGGAAGTGGCAAAGACGGTGGAGAAGGAACGCATGCAGCAAATTCAGCTGGAGTGGTCGGTCCTGCCTCACTTTCATTATCCGAGTCACTGTCAGGTACCTACAAACCGTACTTCTCAGACAGGCAAACCAAACGAGAGCTGACCTGAGGCAGCGGTTTGCAAATGACAGTACGTTCCAGATCGAATCTAACCGACTTCTGCTGCACCCGTCTTGCACTTCCAGTTGTCTGCTGAACTGTTATCCATTAGACTGTCAGGCACTTAACGCCGTTTATGGTACCCCTACATTCGAGGCCTGTGTAGTGGTGGTACCATGGTACCACCACTTATATTATAAGGTACCGGTAGCATACTGTATATGGTACCACCACAGTCGCCGAACGTGGGGTACCATATATGGTACCACTAGCCTAGGTACCGGTACCATAAACGGCGTTAAGTGCCTGGCTGTTAGAAGACCAGCTAAACAACCAAATCCTACTTCTGGTGCAGGTACACGTGGCGGCGGTGGCGGTGGTGTTGCCGACAGTCCAAAAGGCTTGGGAGGGGGCAGAGGGGGCACAGAAGTCATTGTCACTGAAGATTTGAGAGAGGACAACGCACACGGGGCACTCCAAGCATTGGTGCGTGGAGGCAGAGGAGGAGGAGTTATCTAAACAGCAAAAGTCCATTTCACTGTCGCAACCGCACCATTGGTACCTTTGGTCTGGCAAGTCTGAGGAACCGTTGTGCTGCCTTGGGTGTCTGAGTGACGTTCTGGTGCGAAAGCGGAGTGGATGAAGCTGAAGTGAATCAGATTAGCAACAGCTCTGAAAACCATTACTACCTTTGGGGCACTTCTCAAAGCAAATCTCAGGTGAGGGCGGTGAACTGGGTTGCTGCAAGAACTTTCAAAGCTAATCGCATAGTAAATCAGCATGTCAACTGGTTACAACAGTTCTTGAAGATGTGGTAATGACTTGTGATAAGCAAACCAACCGTCCGTAGGCCTCTGGGGGAGGAGGAGGCAAAACATCAACGGAAACGCGAGTCCCGTTCCTTACCGTCTAAACAACAAGCTGTCAGTGTATCTCCTAGCCAAGACCTTACCCGAGATTGAGATATTCTGTCTGTTTTTGGACAGTCCATAGTCTCTGGTCTGGGAGGAAGAGGGGGTGGAGGGGCCGGGCGCCTTACAGGCTTCTCTTCCTCTCCAGTGTTGCATACAGTTTTAGCAGGCATCACCTAAGACAGTAAGGCACTTAACGCCGTTTATGATGCCAACACCATATAAGGTGGTACCATACATACAGTATTGTACCGGTACTTAGGGTGGTGCCACCATATATGGTACCCCCACGTTGGCGGACTGTGGTGGTACCATGTAAAGTACCGGCACCAAATACAGCATGGTACCGGTACTTAGGGTGGTGGCACCACCATATATGGTACCCCAACGCTGGTGGACTGTGATGGTACCATATAAGGTACCGGCACCATATATGGAACCCCTACCCATAACCATGGATGCCGGTACCATATATGGTACGAAATTTGAATGAAGTGCCATTTATGGTACCGGTACAGTTACCAATTAAAAGGTAGGGGTACCATATGGTACCGGTACCATATATCGTACCACCACAGGCTCCGAACGTGGGGTACCATATATGGTGTCAGTACCATAAGAGCAGATGCACAATATATGGTACCGGCACCTTAGGTGCCAGTATCATAAACGGCGTTAAGTGCTGACTGTAAGACGTGCAAAAGAACAGTGTATCCAATCAAAGCCAAACACTTACTACATTCTGTAGATCTACCACTTTCCCAGATGTCACATGACAGGGCAGATTGCTTGACACTCCAGAAAGCGATGAGATGCTGCTCTCTACAGCTAACCATAGTTACTTTGCTAGTCTAAATCAAGCTCGACCCTACCTACCTACAGCGACCGCAGAAAGAGGACTGTTGTCAGCCAGCACAGGTTTTGGAGGCAAAAGTGCTACACGCCCCTTTTGACCAGTACTACTGACATGCGTCTGCTTAAAAAATGAACTGTCTTTGTGCAACCTAACTCAGAGACCAGTTACATGATTCATATCCGACTCCAACACACGTCCCACAACGAAACGCCCAACTGAGCTGGGCCGCATTTCTACACGTCTCAGTGAGCTTCTTCTTGTGTTCCTTATCTCCTGCAAACAGGTTTTGCACAGATCCAGTCATACACAAAGTTTAGAATGCATAATAAGTGCGGCAGCTTACATCCAGCAAAGCAGCCTGCTGTGGACTGCGATTCTGCTGTGGTTTGCGGCTTGGTGACGCAACTGGTGGTGGTGGTGTACAGGGAAGAGGTGGAGCACAGGGAATTCTAGTGCCTGAAGAATCCAAAAACAGTGAGAAAAGATACAGAAACAGGTGCAGATTCACCTTGCTCAGGCTGTAAAGTAGTTGTGTTGGTCGGAGAAGGCTCACAGGAGGAAGGTGAGCTGGACAAAGGACTGGATGAGGCTAACGGACTCTTAAAAGCTTCATCACCATTACTGTCAATTGCAAAGCGCCACTACTTTAGATGAAGATAGCGAAGACTGTGGCATTGTTGAGTCGGTTTCAGCTCTTGCACGTGGGCTTCTAAAGAATTTGCTGGAACTCATCCGGCGAGCCACCGCCACAGCTGTGTCTTTCCAGTTTCTGATAGTCTGTAAGTGCCCATAGTTTGTGGCGTAAAACCGTTTCCAGCAGGCATTGTATTTGGTTAGAGGTTTAGGCTAGCTAACCATCAATCATACAAGAGGTCATTAGAAAGGCACTAACGCTATATAGAGCAAGGAATACATAATCTAGGCAACTTGACAGGGCTACCCCACTGAAGGGCTCTGAAAAGAGCGAGGGGCGTCCTGAGCTGTCCGAAAGGACAGTGGACCCAAACAAACAAACAAACAAACAAACAAACAAACAAACAACTGACGAAACCAACAATACGTACAGTACGTACTGACTAACAAACTCACGTTCAACCACTTCCGTGGGCTGGGCTCAGCTTCACGCGAATCGTGAACACTTTCAGCTTTCTCCGGCTCAACCACAGTGGCTGAAGGATGTCTCATAGGCGGTACCTAAAGTGCGCGCGACACGAAACCAGTGCTGAACCGTTGTACAGTGCTTGTTTGAGCAACTGACTTGCAACAACTGAGTCAAAGGCGCTTGTGACATCTCATTAGGCTTCTCTTCTTCGGAAGAGGGTGTAGAAACAACTGCAGCAGAAGCTTCAACTGGACTGCAGCCGACATCCGGTTCAGCACAACTGCCTGCAATCAAACCTGAACGGTTCTGGTGGTGACAATGCATAAACCTGAACGCAGTTTCTGGTGGTGGCACAGCCATACAATACTTGCGGTTGCTATTGTAGCTTTAGGTGGTTAGGCAGCTCCAGTCGGTTCCCATTTACCTACTCGCTGTCACCAGCTTTCGGTGGCATGGGTTGGGCTTTGTGCCAACGACCAACTCTTTGCCGCAAGAAACTTGCCCCACCGAGTGGATGAACGCACGACCGCGCGCACAGTGGCTTTGCGGCCTAAACCACTACACCAACCGTGCCGGCTACCCCCTGTTACATGTATGGGCGCAGCCCAGTACCAGCCACCTCCTGCCTCTGTTTGTGAGACGCCATGGTTTCAAAGGGCTTGGGATGGTGTAAATACAGAAATGTCTACCGATTGTGGGGTGGCGGCCTTTTTGGTGACCGGAACCAGGAAGAAAAGTCTGCTCCAGTTGTGTGGCGGATCAGGTAAGTCGACCTCGAGTTGGTCAACTGAATAAACCCCTAGACCACGCCCGCCAGCTTAATGGTTTCACGCATACATGTACTGCTGGTTATCCCCTAGCTTGAAAGGAGAAATCCCCCTCCCACGAGACAGTTTAGGGACCCAGACACAAAAATACAAGTACTAGTAGCGGCCTCAGTACTAACAAACTGGATCAGAAATAACTAATTCATATTTTTTGTTTTTAACTCTAAAATTCTATTTTGCAGACTTAAGAGTCGTTCTCTGGCCGCATCGAGTTTCAGTATTCAGACCCAAAATTGAAACTTTGAGCTAGAGAGCTGTAGGTTGGCACACTAATACATACTTATGAGTTATCTTTCAGCTGCAAAGGATTAATGGATCTGACGCTCCTGTCCTGAGATATAGCCTTCCGAAAATCGGTCCGCTTAACTATGGGACCAAAATTTCAAAGTCTAATTTCTCGCTTCATACTCCGAATTCGGACCTAAAAATTGGGGGTTTTAGAGTACTTTTAGACTGCTTTAAGAAACTTTTGTGAAATTTTCGTTTTCAGAAAAAAAATTTTTTTCGCCCTCTTTGCGCCCCCTAGCTGGTCTGGAACCCCCAACCCAGTTTCTTTTATTTCAGAAAAATGTTGCGCTATCAATTACCTACCGTTTGGTGTGAAACATTGTTTGCGCAGACCCGTGGAGCGTGAGAAAATTGACGTCAAACATGTCCGGACTTGAAAATATTCGACCTGAGAAAAGTGCAAAAATTTTGCGACTGGGACATGTTTGACCTCAATTTTCTCACGCTCTCCGGGTCTGAGCAAACAATGCTTCACACCAAACGGTAGGTAATTGATAGCGCAACATTTTTCTGAAATAAAAAAACTGGGTTGGGGGTTCCAGACAAGCTAGGGGGGCGCAAAGGGGGCGAAAAAAAATTTTTTTCTGAAAACGAAAATTTGACAAAAGATTCTTAAAGTAGTCTAAAAGTACTCTAAAACCCCCAATTTTTAGGTCCGAATTCGGAGTGTGAAGCGAGAAATTAGACTTTGAAATTTTGGTCCCATAGTTAAGCAGACCGATTTTCGGAAGGCTATATCTCAGGACAGGAGCGTCAGATCCATTAATCCTTTGCAGCTGAAAGATAACTCATTAGTATGTATTAGTGTGCCAACTCGCAGCTCTCTAGCTCAAAGTTTCAATTTTGGGTCTGAATAGGGCAAAGGGGGCAAAACGCGATCTGACCAGAGAACGACTCTTAAAATAGCGACTTTTAGGCTCCTTTGCTGAATAAAGTGCTAAAAACTCATTTCCAGCGTACTGGAGCTTTTTGAAATTTCGGACCCATTTGGGAGAAAGCCCACCGTAAACCCCACACCTGACGGACACCCCTCCACCACGCCGGCCGGGATCTACAGTACATGTATGGCTACAAGTACCTAACGCCGTATGTTATCGCAGTTGAAAGTCAAGAAAAAGATAAGCTGTACCATACATGGGCCGGAAAAATCCGGAGGGGGTATGGAGACCTCGGGGAGGGGGGTCCCGAAAAAAGGCCAAAAAACGCCTTAAATATGCGAAAATTTTCTCCCTCCGGGAGGGAGTGGGCTAGAGGGGTATGGCCGGCCGAGGGGGTATTGGTCGGCGAGGGGGAAGGGTATTCCCCCATACCCCCGGCCAGACATGGGCCAGCATTTCGGCTGAGGGGGGGGGGGTAGAATTTTGAATTCCTGAGGGGGGCTGAGGGGGGTAGGAGCGCCTGAGGGGGGCTGAGGGGGTGGTGAACCAAAAAGTCTGATTTTTGGCTAAAGTCAAGTTTTTGAGCTTATTTTTCATTAAAATAAGCTATTCTGAGGCCTCGTTTACACCTAATCCAGGCATATTTTTATCATAATTTTCTATACAAAATTCTTCCAAAAAATTCCTGAGGGGGCGGTAGCGGCCGGCTGAGGGGGGTAGGTCAGAGCCTGAGGGGGCCAACCCCCCCTTGCCCATGTCTGCCCCCGGCCCATGTATGAGCTGTATTACCTGCGTGTTGTACGTACATAAGTAGGGTAAAAAAATTGTCTAGCTCCTTTACCTGCAACCGTGGAAGCAGAATCAGACGAACAACGATTAGCAGAATCATAAGAAATTTCAATTTCATCAGCAGGAATGACAACAATACTAGGCACAGGCTTGAGAGGTTTGTCGGTGTTGTGCTGATCGGCAGAGAGGTCAACCTAAACACAAACTATTATCAGAAACGGTGGTCAACCATACAATTATTACTGGGAGCTCTGATCATTCGGCTATTTCAAACTACCAACTTACATCTTTCTCCTTATGTTTTCTGCCCTTTCTTCTCTTTCGCAATCCTTCTGAGACACGTTGTAACCAGGACTGCGGAAATGTTCTGATTTCCTGAAAACAAACCGATTGCACAGAGAACATAAGGAAGGAATCGCCTGACCTGCAACAAAATTACTCGACATGGTGGCGTTTGCGTGCAGATTGAGCGCATAAGCGGCCGTTCCGGTTCGGAAGAATTTGGTTGCCACTTTGATGTAGGCAACTGCTATAACTACTTAACTTCAGGTTAACCAAGCTTAGATTAGGTTTATACGTGGGCAAGAATGGTACGTAAAAACCAGAGGATCAGTTAAACAAATTAGTTTACCTGCTGCTCAACCGGTTCAAAAGAAAACAGTTCAGAGTCAGATGCTCCTCGCGCGGTAAACACGCTTGCGAAGGACGCATCCTCTAGTGGAGTCGATACTGACAGCGGTTCGGGTGAAGAAGTTTCTGAAACCGAAGTGTACTGTAGGCCTGCGTTAACTACTATTCAACATTGCATAAATTGCAACACATTAATACGGCCTGCTCAAATTTGACAAACCTGTAAGAACGGCGCCAGCTGGTTTTCTTAAGTCCAAGAGTTGAGCTTGGTTCAAGCCACTGATGAAAACCGGACCGCTTGAATCAGCTCCGCTCGCTCTGGTACCACGCTCACAACTGTACCTGATTTCGTGTCTGCAAACAAACTACACACTAGAACCAAAATACAGCGTTGGTAAAAACAAGATCGTCTAGCCATTTTTTTACTTTTTCTAAAAACTTCAGACCGCTGGCATTCGTTCCACCAGTTTTTCACCGAATGAAAAAATTTTTGACCAATTTATTATTATTCCACGTTCCTGGTGTTTTCAGACAAGATCCCGGCCTGATAGCCTTCTTCGTAGTTCTGCGTTAATACTGTAAAATTTAAACCCTTCTGAAGAAAAAACATACACGTAGGTCTGCGGACCTTACCCTACCCTCTTTGGCCAATGCTTCTCCCGCCGCTCTGGCGGCTTCCCTACCCCCGGGGGAAAAATTTGGCCTTTTTCGGGGAAATCGGCCTACTACCCTCTCCCCCCGAGCGAGACTGGTCAGATTTTCCCGGCCCATGAGAAATAGATTCAAATTTTAAAGTGGTAAAATTTCTGGCACAACCGGTAAGAGCAAGCACAATCTGTCTGATGGTTTGTTATGTTACTTTTAGCGAAATTGAAAAATTGGCAGTGTCAAAACTGAGGCTGGTGCCCTCTGAACATAAATCACGACTCTGTGGCCTGAAGTGTTCATTGTGTTATACATGTGTCGTGTGAGTGTGTGTACATATTGTACAGCGTATGTACGTATAAGTGTGCACGTGCGTTTCAGGTGTGATTCCGATATTTACATGTAGTGGTGTTTTATAGAGCTGTCACCCCGCGCTAGAATTAGGTGTCAGCTCAGACTGTAAGGCCGCAACGGGCGAGCCGTCCTAATAGTCATTCTGTCTGCGTGTCTTGCTGTGTCCCTAGCCTTGATACTCGTTAACGTGCGGCTCTCTAAGTAAACCGCATTTGTTGCAACAGCCTCAGCCACAGACACTCGGTCACCGGCGGCGCGCAAGCACCTAGCCCATAACACTGGCAGACGATCGGTGAGGATTCGATTCAGTGTGGCCGCCAGCACTCAGACGTCACTCAACAACGGCGATCAATTTAAACTCACCAACCGTGTCAGAAGAACAGGTGTGCTATCGAAGGATAGTACTTCCTGCCACCTCCTATTCTTCGCCAACTCTCAGACGTCACCATCCAGCAACAAGGAAAGCTATCGAAGGGTAGTTTTTCCTGTCACCTGCTACTGTGTTTGAAGCAGAAGTACCAATGGCTGATGAAGAGCACCCACATCCAAACCAAGCCCTGGGTCGTTGGACAATTGCAGAGGTACCTCCATTCTGGCCGCTGGGCAGTCCAGAACCACGTTCATGGGATGACTTCATCTCTGAGATGGAACTCCGGTTCGACAGTCAAGAAGCCAGAGCCGGTGTAGCCATGACAGACAACCAGCGCAATTTGGCCATCACTAGCCGGCTAGGACCTGATGCGTTCAACCGTTTCCGAAACAGCACTGCGTCGGACAGAGCCACCACGCCACATCAGCAGTACAAAGAAGCACTCAACCAGCTGTTCAAGGTCAAACGATCGACAGTTCGGGCCTACAAAGATGTCACATCCATCACACTACTCCTGGGAGAAACGGCCAATGAACTGTTGTGTCGCCTCAGAAAAGCTGCTAAGGAGTGTGAGCTGGAAAACAAGACCATCGACTACTTCATCGCGCTGCAGATGGTGTGTGCAATCGGCAATGTCTACCAGCTGGTTCAGGAACAGCTACTCAGCCATGCAGAACCCAACCTGGAGGAATTTTCCAACCTACTACACGCTGCTGAAACCGCTAGGGCAGATCAGACAGCCATTGCGGAAACATCAAACACCCTCCAAGTTTCCAGGTCCTCTGTTTCTGCTATTCATAAGTCAGCTAGAAGCAAGCCACCTGTCAAGAAGAACAAGGGACAGCAACAATCACTGCAGCAATCGCGCAGTCAACCTCAGAAGTCCAACGCCAAGTGTGGATACTGTGGCTACAGTCTGCATACATCGCGGAAGCAGTGATCAGACATGCAACTTCTGTGGTATCAAAGGACATTTCCAGACCGTGTGCCGTCAGAGGACCCGTCAGGGAAATGTTTCAACCAAATCAGTGGGTTCAGTCTCAATCGGCGCAGTGAAGCAGGCCTTCCAGATAACGGTGCAACTTCAACCACCGCAACAACCTGCTCAACTGCTCACCTGTGCTGTGGACAGCCAAGCCGACATATCTGGTATTCCAGAACTGCTGGTACACCAGATCTTCCCTGGCATCCAGACAACACCTACTGATTGCAGATTGCGCAACTTCGATTGCAGCAGAATCAATGCCACAGACGCTCTGAGGACATTTCCTTGCACAGTCAGCTACTCAGGCCGCTCAGCTCAAGCTCTCTTCTATGTGCTCCCACCCCAGTGTTCTCCTGTTTTGGGCAAGGACTGCATTCAAGCACTGGATCTACAACTCTCTGGTGGGTCTCTTTCCATCAAGACACTACATGGTCAGCCAGCAGGGACACATTGACCACTCTCTCGTTCAGTCTCTACTGCAAAAGACTACAACCAAGTGATCACTCAGCAGTACCCTGCGCTTCTCAGTCCAGAGATGGGACTCATCCCAGACCTTGTGCATCGCATAGAGTTGGAGCCAGATTTCAAGCCATATGAGTCCAAACTCAGATCGATTCCACTCTATCGCTATGATGGAGCACTCAAGGCCATCCAGGAGTTGGCAGATTTGGGCATCTGGACCAAGGTGGATCGAGCAACAGTGGTCAACCCTCTGGTTGCAGCTGACAAACCAGATGGCTCAGTTCGTGTAACCACTGACTTCACACGTCTCAACCGTTATGTGAACCCGGTTCGATTTCCACTACCTAACATCAGGGATGTGCACCAGCGCCTTTCCAAGTCAAAGGTCTTCACGACCTTGGACCTCATCAAGTTCTACCACAACATTGCTCTGCATGAAGACAGCAAGTCTCTCACTGCTACAATCACACCACTGGGTTTGTTCCAGTACAACCATCTACCCATGGGATTGTGTGATGCAGGTGCTGCTGCCCAGAAGTTCATCTTTGAGCTACTGCAGGACATTCAAGGATGCATTCCCTATGTAGATGACATCATTGTGCACGCTCCTGACCAGGCAACACATGACCAGACTCTTCACTGTGTTTTGGAGAAGTTACATGATGCTAACCTCCGGCTCAACGTGAAGAAGTGCAAGTTCGCTCAGTCTGAGGTCAAGTTCCTGGGTCGAGTGGTATCGTTTGGTTGCATCAGACCAGCCAAAGAGAATTTGCAGCCCATCCTCAACTTTCCTGTGCCAACAAACAAGAAGGAAGTTCAGTGTTTCCTCGGTATGCTCAACTACCAGTCTGAGTATATCCCTGAGCTACATCAGCTGGCAGAACTGCTCAGAGCTCTCACACGCAAGGCACCAAGCAAGTCCAGCAAGATCCCAAGAAACTATGTCGAGTTTCTCTGGGGTCCTCAACAGCAAAAAGCCTTTGATGCACTCAAAGCAGCTGTGTCAATGGATCTTCAATTGGCTCTGTTCGATCCCAACAGACCAACGATCCTGACAACTGATGCCAGCGACTGTGGAATCGGTGCTACGCTCAGCCAAATCCAACCCAATGGGAAGGAGTGACCAGTGGCTTACGGTAGTCACACACTCAACAAACGCCAGAGGAATTACTCAGCCAGTGAACGAGAAGCTCTCGCCGCCATGTTCTTTGCTGAGTACTGGGAAAAATTCCTCCTGGGCCGTCACTTCACTCTCAGGACTGATCACCAGGCACTCACTTCGCTGCTCAAGCAACGTGGCAAGGGCCGTCAAAGCGCTAAGTTTGAGCGTTGGTTCGAACGCTTAAGCGTGTTCAACTTCTCAGTTCAACACATGCCTGGTAAGTCCAACATTGTCGCAGATGCTCTCAATCGCATCCCTGAGAAGCATGTCAATTCTGCACATGATGGTGTGCAGGATCCCTTCATTCGCGCTCTTCATGCTGTGGCTGAGACACCCAAAAGTCCAACTTGGAAATGCCTCCAGCAAGCTACTGCAAGGGATCCACTGCTTCAGCTGGTCACCCAGCACCTCAAGCAAAGCACTCCCAAGTGTCACCTTCCTAAGTCTCTGCACTCCTACAAGTCAGTGTGGGAATCGCTTACTGTGGAAGATGGATGCATCTCTCGCGAAGGCCGGGTCATACTACCCCAGACACTGTGGCGCCAAGTTCTTCAGCTTGCACACAAGGGACACCCGGGCATCGATCGCATGAAACGCCTGCTTCGCATCAGCTACTGGTGGCCTGGCATGGACTCTCAAGTGACGCACACTGTCAAATCCTGCCAGCCATGCGAGCAGAGCTCCAAGTCAACGCCAAGGACGAAGGTTCCAGTCCAGGAGTGACCAAGACCCACTACACCTTGGACTGAATTGGCTATCAACATTACGGGTCGATTCGCCAATGCTCCTGATGGTCGCGGCTACTGTGTGGTGCTCATCGACTACATGTCAAGTTTTCCAGAAGTGCTTTGGACTGAGGACACCAGCAGTACAACCATCATCAACTGGCTCACTGAACTCTTTGCCAGATATGGTCATCCTGCGCAGATTCTCAGTGACAATGGTCCCCAGTTCACCAGCCACGCTTTTATCAACTTCTTGACAAGCAGAGGCATTCGGCACATGCGCATCACTCCCTACAGTCCAGAACGCAATGGATTGGTTGAGAGGTTCAACGGCACTCTCAAGGGCATTATCGAAACGCTACCTCCCAGTCCAAATCGTCACGTTTGGGATGCTGCCATGCTCGAATTTCTCGCCAGCTATTGTTCTACACCTACCACTCAGAACAAGAGCCCTGCTGAGTTGATGTTTGGCAGACAAGCACGATTACCGTTCCAGTTTGCTCAGCCGATTGCCAAGCCAGAGCCTACTGCTGCTAGCACACAGCCCAACCCAGTGCACACTTTCCAAGTGGATCGCCGCCTCATTGGCAGAATTCATTTTCCTGGTCCATTTCAGAGGGGGGAGAAGGTTCGTGTGAAGAAGCCGGCAGTCCAAGTTCGCAAGGGTCAATCGCCATACACTCAACCACTGACTATCGTGGAAGTATTGGGCTACTGGACGTACAGGCTTGAGGATGGACAGGTTGTCAAGCCCAGACGCTGTAAACACCATTACAACGCCCCTCTTGCCTCAGATGATGAGCAACAACACACGAATCATCAAGCTGGTCAGGCTGAAGTAGGACACGGTCCGCATACGCCTCAGCAGCAAGCACCGCCTAACCAGTTGCCAGCGCATTCGGGAACACCATTTTTCACACCTCCGCAGCAGCAACGCTACAACCTACGCGACCGGCGGAAGATCCAAGCTCCTAAGCGCCTGATCTTTGATAAATGACTGCTGCCATTTGTTTTGCAATCTTTCTGTACCGCCGGCTCATCACCCTCTCTCTCTCTATGGAAGAGGGGGGTGGTGTCATGTGAGTGTGTGTACATACAGCGTATGTACATATAAGTGTGCGCGTGCGTTTCAGGTGTGATTCCGATATTTACATGTAGTGGTGTTTTATAGAGCTGTCACCCCGCGCTAGAATTAGGTGTCAGCTCAGACTGTAAGGCCGCAACGGGTGAGCCGTCCTAATAGTCATTCTGTCTGCGTGTCTTGCTGTTCCCTAGCCTTGATAATCGTTAACGTGCGGCTATCTAAGTAAACCGCATTTGTTGCAACAGCCTCAGCCACAGACACTCGGTCACCGGCGCCGCGCAACCACCTAGCCCATAACAACATGTATGTAGCAGGTCATACGCCAAAGGGGAGGGGAATTGGGGGGGTCTGTGCCAAAATTTTGAGCGGGGATTGGGCACTAAAAAACGCTCAAAAAACGAAAAAATCTCAATTTTTTGCTAAAAATCGCCAAAAATCGCTAATTTCGGCTGAAATACAGCAAAAAAAAGTGCTGTTTTGCAGGCGATTTTGGAAATTTGTGTCTGAAATTGTAAAAAAATCGCAAAAATTTGCTCAAAAAATTACTTGCCAGAAAAATCGGAGGGGGGTCGGGAAAATCGTCTCGGGGGTCCCCATCCGGGGGGGGTCTGGCCTAAGTCGGGTGGGGGGCAGAGCCCCCTGTTACATATATGGTGTTATACCTTAGTAGCGATTCTAATCCACAGCTCCTAAGTTCGTAGATAGAACTCTACTTTCTGTACAGAGAGCACAACCTCAGTTTAAACAATGCCCATTTCAATTGTTGACCTTCGCGCCGATGCCATTATGGTGCCATTAACATACAGTATACTACCGTTCACTTATACATACGTGTGACGTCCTAGGGATGCAACCGCACAGTAAAATACCGCATACCGCATATTCCAGGAACTGCATATTGCCGCATAGTGATTCTGATGCAAAAACTAGGCCTGACTATGTCAATTCAAAGCTTTTTAGCAACTAAGACCGGAAATACATAGCAGTTTTTAGTCCCTACATCTCCCCACCCAAATTTTGCTCTGTGCGAAAGACCTATTACACATTTATAGAAGTAACTAAGGCTGTAGCCTACTACAGCAAGCTTGAACGAAAACCATGCGGCGGATTTTACAATATCCGTCCTTGACTACGCACCTATGCATCTGAATAACGCACGGTATCGGTCTAAAGCTACTAAAGTCTGTTCAAAAATCTTTGGCGCTGGGTACATCCGGCAGTGTCCCGAATTTATGCCTGGTGTAAACCCCATACATGTATACATGGATCTGTTCCTCTCATCAACGAGACTACTATACTGTTCTCGAAATTTGCATATTATACTTTAGTTAGAAACAAGAGGCCTGACAAAAAAATCGACTTTTTTGGCAAAGCGCCAATTTTTGTGCCGATACCAGATTCGGATTCCCCAACCTTCAGGCATCTCAAAAATACTACCATATATGGCTCTACGATCAACTCTACCAAAGTTACACTCGATTTTCTAACGCCGACAAGCGGTCAAAATTTTGCTCTCCCATAGTTAAGCACAAAAATTCATTCAAGATCGAACACATGGGGGTTTTTTTCCTCCAACCAATTTCTGCTTCACGGTTCTATTTCGGACATGCTGAATCCAGCGGTCACATTGGTTTTACTCTACGACTTTGATTTTTAATCGAGTGTAACTTTGGTCGAGTTGATTGTAGACCCATATATAGCAGTATTTTTGAGATGCCTGAAGGTTGGGGAATTTGAATCTGGTATCTTCACAAAAATTGGCGCTTTGCCAAAAAGGTCAATTATTTTGTCAGGCCCCTTTCTTCTGAGCAAAGTACAATATGCAAATTTCGAGAACAGTACAGTAATCTCGTTGATGAGAGGAACAGATCCATATAAACATGTATGGGGTTTTGACCAGGACCACACAAGATACGTTGGGCTATGCCTTTCTGAAATTCAGGTGTACACCCAAATTTCGAGGTCAAATTTCTAGCAAAAATCAAAGTCGTAGAGCAAAACCAATGTGACCGCTGGATTCAGCATGTCCGAAATAACATAGAACCGTGAAGCTGAAATTGGTTGGAGGAAAAAAACCCCCATGTGTTCGATCTTGAATGAATTTTCGTGCTTAACTATGAGAGAACAAAATTTTGACCACTTGTCGACGTTAGAAAATCGAGTGTAACTTTGGTAGAGTTGATCGTAGACCCATATATGGTACAATTTTTGAGATGCCTGAAGGCTGGGGAATCCGAATCTGGTATCGGCAGAAAAATTGGCGCTTTGCAAAAAAAGTCGATTTTTTTGTCAGGCCTCTTGCTTCTAGCTAAAGTTCAATATGCAAATTTCGAGAACAGCATAGTAGTCTCGTTGATGAGAGGAACAGATCCATATATACATGTGTGGGGTTCACACCACGCATAAATTCGGGACACTGCCGGATGTACCCAGCGCCAAACATTTTTGAACAGACTTTAGTTCATTTGCAGGAAGAAAAACGAAACTCGCCTAAATTCGGTAGGTGCGCCGATTTGGTCTTTATCTACTTTCTTCTTTTTTAAACGAACTGTTTTCTCGTTCTCCTCGCTTTCCTTCTTGTCTTTCTTCTTAGTGCGTTTAGCTTGGCTCTTCCTACCAACAAAACTCAGAAGCAGACTGGTTCTTGGTGAGAATCTCTTCATTCTACACTGCAAACGACGCTTTTACAAGGTTCGAATCGAACAAATGAAGTCAAAAATGAAAGAAAGAAAGATGAGATGGGTTAAAATGGTAGTGCGTACCTGCCACAAAATGTTTTCCCACCTTCTACTGTTGATCAGAAAAAACACTGATTCGCAACACTCTTCCTATCTATCTTATTTACGTAATAATTTTTCTAGCAACCAATAGAAACAATTTTCTTATTTCCTGTTGTTATTTTATATTTTTGCCCAATATTTTCCCTATAAATCCGTCCAGAGCTTCCAATTTTCTCAAAAAGACCAATCAACACAATTTCATTCTTCTTTCTTGCTCTTTCATAGAAACTATTGGGACTGAGACTGAGTTTATATAAAGTTTTTGTTTGTCGAACTTACAAAATGCGATTGTTTGCAAAAAATCATGAAAAGGCACCCGCTCATCGGCCCAAAATTTCGCTTCTTTGGGTTACGAAACGAACCAAGATACAAAAGAGTAGAGATACAACCGCAAAGAAAACTACCGGATACCGAATAGTTTTTCAGAATACCGGATACCACCGGATAATACCGGATAGTAATGATCATCAGGTTTTAAGGAAATACAATAATTTTCAGGCTAGAAATATACTTTTTCGATGCATTCAAGGTAGGATATGACCAATAATATATTTGATATGCCTGATATCGCGTCGAATCAGCTATACGTATTTTCTAGATAATAGGTTGCATTTAAGTCCGAAAATATTGCTAATCTGCATGCGAAACTAAAATTGCTCTCGAAAACTGGAAAAATTGTCATGAAAAACGCTATTTTTAGCTATCCGGTATTTATTATTCAGTATCCAAAAGATACCGGAAACCGGATAGTGTTTTATAGCAAAAAATACCGGATTATCCGGTATATACCGGATTATGGTTGCATCTCTACAAAAGAGCAAAGCTTTCTAGTCAGTCCACACTGAACTGAACTCCAGTAATTGCGCTACGCACTGGTCTCGTAGCGCTTTCTTTAGCGGCTAACTCAAATTGCGCATAACAATGTCAAGTATTTGCTTTTTAACGAACACAAACAAACCATTTCCTTCCGATCGCTTAAACGTACACTTTAAACGAATTTGTGTTTGCCTAAGAAGATTCTAAGACGTTGAACAACAGATAGTACACATGAAAACGACAAAGTCAAATTTTTTGTGCTTGAACTATGGTGTTGGTTGGTGTTCACTCTTCCAAGACAACTATGAAGAATTTTACTTGGTTAAATAATAGGCAAAAAGATGTTCGACACATGCAGACACGACGCCCGTCTCCGATCCACTTTACACTCCAGTGAGATCGGTTCAGGTTGGTCTTAACTGGAGTGTGGCAATAAAACTTGATTCTCTATCGACTGTTTTTGATCACGACGCGGCTGTGGTGGTGCGGCAGGCCGAAAATAGAGATAGTAGAGTCATCTACAGACGGTTGCCTGCATTCAGAATGATCCACAAACTCTCCATTTTATCACTAGTCTTGTTCGGTTCGCTGGTCGCCGGCCAAAGATGTAAAATTGCCCGCAACCTTTGCCCGTTGGAGTGGATGGTCGGCACCTGGCTTGGAGAACACCACGGAAAAGTTAGATGGCCTACTATCCCAACTCTCACTTATGGAGAAGTTATCGAAATTAAGGAAGCACCTGTAGCTAAAGCAGCAGGACAACACTTCTTGAGTTACAGGTATAGTTTGCATACAGCAATTACATACTGTACGTACAGTCAAAAAGATTTTACAGTTTGTTCCCGATACCAAAAATCGCGAGCTCGAATACAGCAAAGATAGTTGTTTTGCAGTCCGTTTAGGTGTTAATTGGAAAAAATGCCCCGAAAATTGCTCGCCAGAAAATTAGGAGGGGCTGGAGAAATCTTATTACGGGTCCGTTCTGTTCTAACCTGTATGTACTGTAGTTCCGTTATCCTTACGCACTGTACGTCAGAATATGCTTGTTCCAAAAGTTTTAGTGGGAAATATTTGTGTTGCGCATTGGCTGGTACTGCAGGCAGATCTACGTACATTGTAGGTTGTCTAATTTAGTGCCATTTCTTGGGCTCATAACACAAAAGACCGTCTACATGATGAATGGGGATATATTGGAGTGGACAGATATGGCGATGCCTATCTAATGACAGTTGGCAACAACGGTATGTTCGAAATTATTGCATAATTGCCTTGTAAAAGTAAATTCATTTTGTCGTTCTCCACATTTTAAACTTTATAAGCTCTCTACTCTCTGCTTGCCATATCTGGATTATTTTGCAGGTTTTAATTCAATTTTGTAGGTTTCAACAAGTACGAGAAAGGCCGTGGTCAGTACGGTTGGATCCGGTTCGATTCGGAGGGAATCGGCCGCATTTCTTTCTCGCGCGATTTGCCAGTCAATAAAGTTGGTTGGACAGTAGAACATCCTAGGTGTTTACGTTTCTTCCATTCCAGACTAGTCGTACATTTCAAATCACGCAAGAGTTCAAAGACTACGGCAGAAATCATACGGTAATCGAGATGGAGCAAGTTCTCCTGATGGCCACCGAAACCCACCCCACCCACCCGCACTCACACGTAGGTGGAGTACAGGAACACACCAGGATCAGATACCGGAAACAAAATACCTGACGCTTGACCGATTCCTTCTCTCTGTCTTACTCTTAACATGATAGCTAAACGAGATAGAACAAAAAATAAAGCAAAGCTTTGTGTTTTTCTACGAGCTACTGTATGAAACGTTTGCTAAACTTCCAAGCCAGTTCTTCAAGAGTTTGTGATTGTCGAACCGTTGCTGTTTGTCGATTCTACTGATCCGCCGCCACATGACGACTGTTTAGCCATGCGCTACTTGCGGGGAACCCCGATACTTTGGGTTCTAGCCAAATTGAATGACAGGTGAATGTGCAAAGTTGGGAAGACAAACGTTCACTTGGACTCAAATCGTTCATTAGATACTGTTATCACTAATAATCAGGAGTATTTTTAATACTAAAAACAAGAAGCATACGTACGCTCCGTTTCATAACGCGACTATAATTAGAGAAAAGAACTTATGCCTGTTCTCTAGTCTTTGAATTGTATATACATAGTACTGTATACATGTTGAAGTGGAATAATTATTTAAGCATCAGATCAGTGAAATATGTTTATCATCTGAAGCTACTACTGTTGTTTGGTATTGGATTTTCCGTTTGTGTATGTGTATGTGTATGTGTATGCACATTTACTTTTAAATGTGTATGGTAATTTGTGTATACACATTCAACAAAACAATGTGTATTTTTGTGTATATTTGTGTATGTGTATTTCCTGAAAATGCAAATTGTTTGGTAGATTTTGAGACAGAAATGCTAGGAAAATCAAATCTCTCAATGTCTGCTGCTTGAAACCTTGGATAGCTTTGAAATCGAATTACTTAGGCCATTTGAAGGCTTTATGAGGATACCTACTGATTATTATTGCAGCAAAAACATCGAAATTTTACGATTCAGTTCGAAATTTTATTGACTTTTGATGATGAAATACACATACACAAAAATACACATTATGAGTACTGTTTGTGTATGGTAATGTGTATCGGAATTTTCAATGTGTATACACATTGAAAAATCAATGTGTATTTTTGTGTATGGTAAATGTGTATGTGTATACACAAACAACAGTAGAAGCTACATTGTATACAGTCCAAAAATGTTCGATTTTGCGGTTAAATTAACTTGAAGGCAACCTCTCATATGTGTTTCGAAATATATACTAAAGAAGGATACTATTTAAAGATCTCTGATTAACTGAATTCGGTATTCAATTAGTATGTAGGAGGCCGTAGGCTAAGAGCACACTAATAGGGTAAAGTGGGCGAGTGTAAAGGTCACTCAGAGTCTGTGCTACCTACTGTGCCTACGTACATATCGGTACGTACTTCTTTGCTGAGTCAGTTTATTTACTGTACGTTCTTGCTAACGAATTTGCTGGTAATGAGAAAAACTAGCAAACTAACCTAATTGCTCGCTGTCTAGGCAAGCTAAATAGAATTAGCGCCGTTAAAGCTAAAACCTTATATAAAAGCGACACTAGCGGTGCTAAGCATAATATCGCTTGGCTGCGTTTATAAGTATTTCGAAGTCCATTGCAGCTTCCTTACTAAGAGATCAACAATTCTGCCATGACCAATCGGACTGTGCCTATTTGTTTTAACAACCTGTCGTCTGTTTTCTTCGAAATTAGTGTGATCCTCTGTGCGATTACTGTTTGTGCTTCGGTTGGTATCGTGGGAAACATTTGTGGCTTTCACATGCTCAACAGAATCACTATGAATAAGGTAAACAAACTACTGGATGGAGCAGAAAATTATTCAGCCTTTTCTTTCCTTCACTCAAACCATTCCCTCTCAGTTAGATTTTGATCCATTTACAGTCAGACACTTAGCGCCGTTTATGGTATAGACACCTTATAAGGTGCCAGTACCATATATGATACCGGCACTTAGGGTAGTGGCACCATATATGGTACCCCCCACGTTCGGGGCCTGTGGTGGTACCATATATGGTGCCCCTACCTTCGCATTGGTACCGGTCCTGGTACCATACTGTATATGGTACGAAATTTGAACTGAGTGGTATCATATATGGCACCGGCACCCATTGCCATGGGTAGGGGTGCCATATTACCACTACAGGCCACGAACGTGGGGTACCATATATGGTGCCACTACCTTAGGTACCGGTACCATAAACGGCGTTAAGTGCCTGACTGATTTAGCTCAAATGTAAACCATTAAATAAACAAACCGTTCAGGTACCTAATGCTCAAGTTTGACCGAACCATTCCAACTGCCGTAGTGCATTCGTAAACGAAAAACAAAAAATCGGAGTGTTCTGGAAATGTCTGTTTTTCCAGTAATTCTAGCTCCAAAAGCGAAAAAAATGGTTTTAGCTTCTGTTTTGCTGTGTACTGTAGGTACTCGTTGACAGGATCATTTACCTGCAGAGAGCAAGGTGACAGTTTGCAGAATCTAAGACGCTACCTGAGAGTGCTGACTGTTTGCGACACGAGTGTATTGCTCTGTGCCTTCTGTTACTACACCGGCAACGTGGCAATTCATTTGATCGATGGATTCAAGGAAATAGGCCTCTACTTAGTTCGCTACTTCAACGGACCTCTGATCACAGCCATCACCGCCTCTGTCTGGATGACCGTTTTGATAGCGGCTGTCCGATTCTTTGCTGTCTTTCGACCTTTCCACAGCACCACCGGTCAGTTTGTGTTTAGACAGTCAGGCACATTACGCCATTTATGGTACTGGCACCATATAATATCGTACCCGTTCAACCTGAAGTGGTATCATACGTATATCGTACCTCTTCGACCGAGACCTCATGTGATACCATATATGGGATCCGATGCCATACATGGTATCCTTTCTTCAAAATGTTAAGTGGCACCATATATGGTACCCCTTCGATCGAGGCTTCAGGTGATACCGTATATAGTACCGGCCAGTGGCGTATCCACGATTTCGGAAAGGGGGGGTGTAAGATTTTGAAAGTGCCTGGTTGGGCCGCTGCCCAACCAGGGTAAGAAAATTTAGCAAAATTTGCCTTCAAAAACGCGTTTAAGGCACATTCCAGGCTTAAAATTAACAGAAATTACAAGTTTTGGTAGTTTAAAGTGGCCTGGTTGGGCTTCAGCCCGACCAGGGCGAGAAAATTTTGAAAATTTAGCCTTCAAAAACGCATTTGAAAGGCATTCTGAGCACAAAATAGACAGTTTTAGCACATAATTCATAGTTTCGCTTATTTTTGACAGACTTTCTCTTCCTACCTCCAGCGCAAAGGGTGGTGTACCCACCCTGCACCCCCCTGGATACGCCCACTGGTACCGGCACCTTATATGGTACCATTTAACATTTTGAAGTATCAGGTCATTTGGCGAAGATTAGCGAAAACGACAACAAAATGAAAATGTTTCCATTTTTGAGATGTGTGTTTTATTTTAACTAAAGTCAGTTGAAACCGGGATTTTAGGTCGCAGTGTGTTGAAGCACGCATGGCACATGAGTAGCGGTGTGATTTTGGTGGCCATTTTCTACTGTTCGCCCACCCACTTCGAAGTGATTCTGGAGAGTTGCCTTCGGACCAACAACACTAATGTCATCACCGTGCAAATGCAGTCCGGATATCTATCCAACAGTCGGTACCTGCTCATCTACCGAACTATCTGCTATGCCACATTTGTGACCCTCGGTCCTTTCTTGCTCAACCTCCTGCTCTCGTTTGGAATGCTCTGCGCCATTAATAGAAACAGTCTGCCCAGTTACCATCAACCAGAGAGCGTCTCCTCATGCCACAGACGGTCAGAACGAGCCAACAGACGAAGAAGAAGTCGTTCGTGGCTGCTGGTGAGCATATTGCTGACCAAATTTCTCATCTTCTACATGGTGCCTACCTCCTTGTTCCTTACCACTCTCACTGGAGGCATGAACGTGTTCAGTCCGAAGGTGCTGCAGATTCTGGTCGAGTTGGGCAACCTGCTGGTGATCTGTAACAGCGCCACTAATTGTTTGATCTACGTGCCTTGGACCAGACACAGAGAGAATCTTGCTTCCGACGCCGGATCCACTAGAACTGTTCGCAGACGGAAAGTTACAAATCAGGAGACCGACTCGCTAGGACCCACCTTTGGTAGCATCACTGAACTGTGATTGTGTAAGCGCGCCCGCGCGTAACCCCGTTGTCATACATATAACCATACTCTAAAACTGTATCTGTCTTTATAGTGCGTGGATTAACTATCACCAATTGCAATGCTTATTTCCAGATCTAGGTGAGGGCGTTTGGCCTTTCTAGCTATGCGTCTACTTTCATTAATTAACTGATTTATTGTTGCTCATTTCCTCGGCAAACCAAATTGCATTTCTTAGAACTGAATTAGCAACGGATCAAAACCTAATAACCTAGCTTGAACATTTCTCAGCGCTTTCTTATAGGGGTCGTCGTCGGCGGTTGTTTTCAGAGATTCGAGTTGAACGCGAGGCCACAGATCCAGCCGTTTTCCTAGATGAAGCCGGTGGTAGCTTCTTCGGCCGAGTCGAATTCGACTCAACGTTGCGCGTTTTGCCAAGTCGAAGTTACGATGCGACACCGGCACGCAGACGCATTGTTGAGTGAGACGTGGCTTGGCAAATAAGAAGCCATGACAGACTGTTAAAAACACGCAACAGACAAACAGTCTCAAAGCTAGATGAGCCATTCCTTTGGCTGGCAGTACCGGAACTTTCCACCTATAAGGGCGGGTCTAATAACCGGAAAATGTCTAAGTTTGGGGTCACATTTTTGCACCAGATATATGACCCGGGTCTTGTCCAGTAGGTGGAAAATCTGTATTTTACAATTAAAACTCGATGTTCTGCATGAAAAGCATGAAATACACCGGTTTTGATCTTTGAAACAACAGACTGTTACGTTTCAGTCTGAATAGCTCAGTTTTAAACAAGTTTTGAAAACTTAGAAGCTCCAATATGCTTACAGCAGCTACCTAAACCTTAACTCAAGAATTTTACCAAGATTACGCTGGTTTTAGAATGATTCTTGAACGACCTGAGCATAAAAACTAACTCCATATTCATTAGTTATCTTTTAAAAATGTAACGAAAACACACCATTCTGAGCTTAGACCCGGGTCTTATAACTGGAAAATGCCCCTGACAGACCCTGCTTTCTGACCACCTGCTATAAGACCCGGGTCTTATAATCGGAAAAGAAACCCAGTTATAAGACCCGGGTCTTATAGCCGGAGGGGTCGATAGGTGGAAAACTCCGGTACTGGAAACAATTTTGAGAAATGTACATAGACTAAAACCTACTCAATATAATATGCATGCATTGTGGAGGAAAATATAGTCTGGAAGGCCCGATAAATTATTGCCTGAGGAGATCATTCGTCATGCCGAACCTATTAATGACGCCTTCTAGCTCAGTCTTAATTCAAAGCTGAAAATCAGCAGTTCAGAATTGCGATTTATTTCGCACAGCACTTTCGTCTAAGCCAAGAGCAACTTGTGCAATAGTTTCAGTTGCAATCCTCCGATCCATTCTTTCAATTGACGCATTCTTTCAATGCGCACAGCCTCCTTAAACCGCTCCACACTGGGAAATATCATAAACACATGCCGCTTAATGACTGTGCCTTGTTCACTTCCGTTGGCCGCCCACTGACATAGACAGAGCAAGACAACAAGCTTCTGAGGACTCATTTGAACTGAAACTTAACCGATAGTTGATACTTCATTTGTGACAATGGGGGTTGGTCATTAGGTGACACCGAAGGATTGGACAGGGTCTCTGTCAACTGTGACGTCATCGTTTGACTAAACTGTGCTGGTACGAGTGAAGTACGTAATTAAAACTCCTGCAGCACCTGCTCAAAGGGACAAATAACTCGAACTAATTAATAACTTGAACGCCTTCGCACTAACGGTATGCGCAGAAGTGAGGTCAAATGCAAGTATAATGATAATCAGCTGAGAACAATTGCTGTACCAAAGCCTCAATCACAAAAATGAAAGAACTCTTTAACATAGCTGTTTCGGACAATTTGCTAAAAACTTTTTTTATGTTCTTACCCTTTGTTTTCAGGGCTTACGTATTTTTAGGTATGTAAATAATTAAAAAAATCAACTGCGGCGATAGATACTGTTGGACTAGAGAAAAAATGAGGTCATCTTTTTTAATCTTTGGTAAAGCGAGCTTTGGTTGGTAATGACAAAAAGAGGGGGTAAAAACCTGAATTGCGTGTGGTAGCGCTAAACCGTTTTTAGCTACACTGTATGTATGTAAACAGTGAGCTGTCCTCCGAAGGGTACTATAACTATTTTACATACTATCGTTCCATGTTACTTTCGTGGTACTTGGACGCGCAAGAGAAAAACAACCAAAATTACGACACTGAAGACAAGCAAAAGAATGTCATTAGAGACAAATTGAGCATCGCAGTAGCATCCCTACCGTAAATATTTTTCAGTTGTGCATTAACTATAATTAAGGTCTGCAGACCTAATAAGGCATCCCACGCTCAAAATTAGGTAAATTGCAGCAGAGCATCAGTCAAGAACTTTTGCAGCATTTAGGCCTTGTCCTGTCAGTCAGTCAAGGATTTCTCGACCGTACTGATACGTAGGTACCGCGCAATACGGAACACATAAAAACGGGCAACAAACCGGTATCTACCGAAAATCCCGCGATGAGTCAATAAGCATTAAAGGTATTTTGGGCAAAACAATTAAAGCCTGATTAAAGCCTCGGGTAGGTGGTAAGTTCGACGTGTTCGATTTCATCTCATACGAGGCAACGAAATGGACCCTCGGGTCCGATCGTAGGCCTAACTTGTTCGAATCGAATCGGGCCAAAAATTGCTTCTCAGAAAAATTAGAGCGGTAAAAGAGAAATCGCTCGGGAGCCTGACCCTATAGTCGCTGGGATAGGACCCAGACCCCCTGCAGCTTTTATGAAACCAACTACATCTTTCACATGGTGCGAAATTAGTCTGTGAGTACGTTGGAGCCGTAGTAAGGTAACGAACTACAATGTATTATTGTACTGTACAAATACTGTTTATAAGTGGTTGTTAATAAAGACGCGCGACAGTGCACAAGTATGGTTGAGGCGAGCTGACCAAACCAAAAATAGCAGTTTCGAGCGGCACAGGCATGTTCTTAGGAGGCAAAAACACAAATTTCTGTAGCAACGACACGAAAACAAGAAACAATTCCATCTGGGCCATTGGTTCGCCTGGGCATCTCCGCTTTCCCAATCCAAACGGCATCAACTGGTCACAAAATTCAAAGCGGCCGTTTGTCAAAAAACTGTAAACTTCTCTGGGTTAATTGTCGTTGTCTGCAGAAACGTTACAACCTTGGACAGACGAAATTTTGAATTTGATTAAAGCCAATTTTTCTAATGTAAAATTTTGTATGGAATTGAATGGTGGCACTCCCAGGTCGCTCCGACCACTGGGAAGGGTGCAATTCGCGATTTTCTGAACCCTACTTTTTTCAAAAAACCGAATTTCAAAAATGACAAAAACTGGATTTGATCACAGTTCTCCAACATTTTAAGAGACAGAGACCTGGATCTTACTTCATCAGAGAGCCCCGAAAATATCCTTTCTTTACAAGTCATCAGATTTTAAATCGGCCGAAAATTAGCATACAGCGGTGCATTTGAAAACTTGAAACAGAGCACAATTTTCAAACGGGCGCATACAGCGGGCAGCATTTTGAAATTTAATGTTTTATACTTCATTCGATTCGCCTCATCGAGAACTTTCGTTTAAAATTATTTCAGCTTGGGACAGACATTGTGCAGGGTAGAAAACTCGCAAAAACTTAAAAATACTCAAGTTTTTTCAGCTTTTTTGCATGAATTTGCTGTGTAACTTTTGACTAGGAGAAAAGATTTATATTTTGGTTATAAATTTTGAAACAGACCACCGTGCCCGTCTATAGGCCGAATTTCAGCTCGCTAACTAAACCCGCTTAAGAATTACAAATACTTTTATAAGGACGATTTTGGTTATCAAATGAAAAAATGTGCTGATTGATGTTCTTGATTTAGCTTGTAGTGGCGGTGCATACTGTAGCAATTACGTTTGTGAAAACTGTGGGAGACACAAGCAGCTACGATTACTACTTGATCTTTAAGTTCACTGGTTTGAACTGCGCGCTTGGTCGGTAGGCAGGCCGCCAACCCATATAATGATTATTGATTACTTTAGCCACGGGAAGTGCGCCTGTGGGCTTGTGTTGGTGTTGGTGGTGGTTGGATGCAGGAACTCACATGGCTCACAACATAAACTCTGTGTTCTATGTTGTGTGCATGCTGACGCTGGGTGTGGCTGGGTGGTTGATTACTTATTACTAGGCCTTCTGGGCGTTTTCAACCAAAATGTCCGCCACTAGCACTGCCGACAGCGTAAGTTGACTTGAATTTGATGATATTGTTTATCGTATTAATGCGACACAAAATCTTGTGATACAACTGTAAAAATTTTCCAAAGTCACAAAACAACCTAGAAGAAATGGCTAAACAAGTTCTGGTCCTTCCCCATCCAGTTGAAGCCTTAGGCAAAGCCATCTGCCATTTGGCCAAGAATGACCAGCTTGAAAGAGAGACCAAGGGTTCTCTGATGAGCATTTGTGTGGCACTTCAGATTCCTTATCCAAAACAACGGGACAAGACGGCTCTGGCTAACCACTGGCTAAAGAATTAACAGTTTCGTAATGTAGGTGCTTGTTTTCCCACAGTTTTCACAAACATAATTGCTTTATTATGCACCGCCACTACAAACTAAATCAAAAATATCGATCAGCATCATTTTTCATTTGAAAACCAAAATCATCCCTACTTACAATTATAAAAGTATTCGTAATTCTTAAGCGGGTTTAGTTAGCGAGCTGAAATTCCGACTATAGACCGGCACGGTTGTCTGTTTTAAAACTTATAACCAAAATATAAATATTTTCTCCTAGTCAAAAGTTACACAGCCAATTCATGCAAAAAAGCTGGAAAAACTTGAGTATTTTTCAGTTTTTGCGAGTTTTCTACCCTTCACAGTGTCTGTCCCAAGCTAGAAATAATTTTAAACGAAAGCTCTCGATGAGGCGAATCGAATGAAGTATAAAACAATAAATTTCAAAATGCTGCCCGCTGTATGCGCCCGTTTGAAAATTGTGCTCTGTTTCAAATTTTCAAATGCACCGCTGTATGCTAATTTTCGGCCGATTTAAAATCTGACGACTTGTAAAGAAAGGATATTTTCGGGGCTCTCTGATGAAGTATAACCGAGGTCTCTGTCTCTTAAAATGGTGGAGAACTGTGATCAAATCCAGTTTTTGTCATTTTTGAAATTCGGTTTTTTAAAAAAAGTAGGGTTCATGAAATCGCGAATTGCACCCTTCCCAGTGGTCGGAGCGACCTGGGAGTGCCACCATTCAATTCGATACAAAATTTTACAATAGAAAATGTGGCTTTAATCCAATTCAAAATTTCGTCTGTCCAAGGTTGTAACGCTTCTGCAGACAACGACAATTAATACAGTACAACGCACTTTGAAAACAGTCTCAGAACTCACCGTTCAGGGTGGAACTTTTGTGGTTGGGGAAAAATGAACGGGTCTTCCATGACGGCAGAAATTTGAGGAAGAATGGTGGTACCGGCTGGAATTTTGAACCTACCAATTTCGGTCTCACCCATTGTTTTCCTCTGCACGTTAACAGCAATTACATTAGCTTTGCGTTGTACTTCTGCCAACACTGCCGATACGTAGTTCATCCTAGTTCGGTCACTTAGGGAAACTTGGCCGTCCGAACCCAAAACATTCATGATTTCTTTCTGGGCTGTGGCTTGAACCTCGGGATGGCGAATCATATACAGAATGGCCCATCGGAGGGTGGTTACGGTAGATTCCAAACCTGCCGCCAGTAGATCAGTAAGTACGGTGATTGTTTGAGTATCACTGCAAAGAAAAATTTTAAACATTGTAAACGCTGTAGGCTAAGCTAGGTTTCGCTGCCGAATTGAGAGGGAAGCGGCGTGGATTTCACTTATATACATGACGCTCTGATTATCAGATTTAGATACAGTGACACTATCCCTCACTTATTTGGAACCGAGGGCTTCTATTCAGCACTGTGATCAGGTTTTAGGCTTCTACGTAGGTTCGGCATGAATGAACCTTAGTATGAAGTTACACTTACTTTTAGATTCAATCTTTGTCTTAAGTTAATATGGTAGGTTTCCGCTAATGGGGGTAGTGTCCATCAATTGTCGAATGTTTTCTCAAAAAATCTGCAAATTGCAAATCTCATGTTTTCGTCTTGAAAAATCAAAGGACTATGTCAAGTACGGAAGCTAGAATCAAACGGATCTAAGAAAATCGAAAAATTTTGCTCAAAATAGAAAACGAGTGGATTCTGAATGACCTTTATCATGCAGTTTTTAATTTCTACAGTGTATTGTTAAAGGATGATTTTTTAATAGATACGTACCTAAATGACCGAAACTGCCCCTCAGTTTTCAAGCGCAAGTAGGCAGTCAAGAAGTCAGCATTCGTATCTCGATTTTCAATCGCGCATAAATGCTTCTCAATCTCCACTTGCATAAATTTTCTTAACTCGGTCACATTTCTCTTCAATGGTTGGTAAGAGAAATCTCGAAAAATGGGCAAAAACCGCATCCAAGGTTGGTCGTTGAGCAACAGCGAACTGGCAGTCAGAAAAAGTCGCTCATTTTCGTTGGTTAACTTGGCCAGTTTGTAAAATTCTTCCCGGTCTGTGTTAAAAGTGCGTCCAAACACCACATCGCAGGTTATATTTCCGATGCACAGCTGGATAAGCGGCGTCAAATCTATATTTGTGGAAGGCTGTGACTGCTCCACGATTGCAGCAACCAATCTTTTGCTCTGCGCCAATATTTTCTCTTGCATTAGAGTGCGTCCGAATCCCAAATCTTTGAGAATGCGCAAGCTCAAACGTCGCTGTTCCCTCCACAATTCTCCCTCGCTGAACGCCAAACCGAAATTGCCTTTACTGTAGATGTCATAGGTGAAGTTTCTTGGCCGACCTGAGAAAAGGTCTCCTGAAACGAGAAACGGCTTCGATTCGGAGGGACGAATAGTTTTAGATCAAACATAAGTGCTGGACTGACTACCATGTTTGATTAAAGCTTCCTTTATCGCATCGTAGCTGGTTAGCACAACATGAGGGTCGGCCATCCATGCCGTGAAGATGGGGCCGTACCGTTTGCTCCATTTAAGCAAAGTTTTGTGTGGTGCACGAGAGTCCATTTCAAGCAAGTTTCCCACCAACGGATAAGGAAATGGTCCCGGAGGCAGTTGCCATACTCGGTAGTACATCTTGAATAATTTGAACAAGAAAATGAGACAGAGTAAAAGTAGTGGAGTAAACATTTCTGGTCTAAGATGTTTTGTCTAAGATTGTAAAAGGAATCGTTCCAGCTTATCAGGTGACCCCTGTGTACTATGTAAACAAGCATCAAACAAACAAATGCCTGCTACATAGCTGGATTTTACAAGCGGGGTGCAAAATTTTGAAGTTTGTTTGTTTATTTGTTTATGAGTTCCACTGTCCTTTCGGACAGCTCAGGACACCCCTCGCTCTTTTGAGAGCCCTTCAATGGGGTAGCCCTGTCTACAGGACAACCCTCCCCTTTGCTGCCAATAGGTGCTTAGGCAGCGCCGGTTCGGTTCCCATTTACCTACTGGCCATCACCGGCTTTCGGCGGTCTGGGTTGGGCTTTACGTCGACTACTTCCAGTCGCTTCGACCGGTTTCGAACCCACAAACAACCGCTCTCACGAATGCCGGGGCCGCCGTGACACACGGGATAGCGTAAACTACCCGTGGCCAAGACGCGACCAAGGTGCACTTGTACTAAATTTTACTGACAAAAGCAACAGAAATAGTAAATACTACAAAATTCTTCTATCGCATACGCGAGCTAACGCAACAGAGATAAGAGCGGGGTGCGCTGGTCAAACCAACCAGCGGAACTTCAGAGGGCGGAGGCATTCCTTCTGAAGCCGAGAAACTGAATCTCTGCATCAGATTGACGAAAACTAAGAAAATAGTTGCTTGAGCCAAGGTTTCGCCCGGACATCTGCGCTTTCCCAAGCCAAAAGGCGCCATTTCTTCACCAATCTTTAGATTGCCTCTTTTGATGAATCTGTAATGCTTTTACTGAGACGGCTTTAGCCTTTGTCAAGTAACCACACACCTATCTGGCGAAAAATTTTGCGCTTCCGCAAAAACATCCGCATCTTCCATAAGCGCAGCAATTTGGGGAAGTACCGTAGTTCCTGCTGGAACACTGAGTCCCCGAATTTTCAGACTGCTCTTCAGTTTTCGCGGTAGATTGACCGGAACAACGTAGGCTTTCCGTTGAATTTCTGTCAAGGCGGCCGAAATGTAGGGCATTTGTGTTCGATCAGCCATTGAGACTTTGCCTTTCTTTCCCAGAACTCTGTTTATTTCTTGGTGCACGCGCTTCTGCACCAGCGGATAGCGAATCATGTACAAAACTGCCCATCTTAGTGTGTTTATGGTCGGGTCTAATCCGGCTATGAGAAAATCGGTCAACAGTGTGATGGTTTGGATGTCGCTGTAAATATACCATAATTACAACAACAGTGGCGGAGATAGATTGTGTACTATACCTGAACGATTTCCACTTGCCAGTAGCCTTTTTATGCAGATAGGAAGAAAGAAAATTCTGGCATTTTTCTGAGTTTTCCAAGTGTCTCGCTACCTCTCCAATTATGAATCCCCTCAGCTCGGCCACATTCTTCTTTAACGGTTCGAAGGCATAGTTGTGAAATCCAGGCACAAAGCGCAGAAAGGGATAGTCATTTATAAGCATAGAACTAGCACCGAGAGACAATTGTTGACAATTGTCTAGAAGTTTTTTCAGCGAGAAAAATTGTTGCTCCTTTTTGTCGAATGACCGACCAAAAATCGTGTCACAAATAACGTTTCCGACGCAAAGTTGGATTAGAGGCTTCAGATCGACATTAACCGAGTACTGTAGACTCTCCGTGATACGGTAGATCAACTTGGTAGATTGAAGATGGATTTTGTCTTCCATTAAACCGGCGGTGCCAAAACGGAGATCTTTCAGAGTTTGCAGAGTTAAGCGTCGTTGCTCTCTCCACAAAGGACCGTTGCTGAATGTCAGCCCGAAATTTCCTTTGCTATAGACTTCGTAAGAGAAATTTCGAGGCCGTGAAAGAAACTGTTCGCCTAAAATTTTAGATTTCTGCCAACCTACTGAACTTTTCTTCAATCAGGTCAGGACAAACGTACAGCAACTAACTTTGCTCGAAAAAACTAAAGTTAACAATTTAGGATCTCAAAGAATTTTTGCTGGAAAGGGATTTAGCTTTAGTGAAGAGAAGGATTTACCATTTTCAATCATTGCTTCTTTTATTCCTTCGTAGCTGGTCAGCACAACAGTGGCTTCGGGCATCCAAACTGTAAACACAGGGCCATACTTTTTCGCCCATTGTGTCAAAGTTTTGTGCGGAGTGTGCGGATCCATTTCGATCAAATTTCCAACCATTGGAAGTGGAAACGGACCCGGCGGGAGATGCCAGACTTGGTAGTACATCCGAAAAATTTTATAAAACAAAAAGGCTAAGAGGGCGTAGAGCAGAATAGGCATTTTGACCGAAAGTAGTAGGCTTAGCTTTGCCTTGTTTTATGTTAGCTTATCTGTCCGTCTGTCTAGTCAATGTAAACAGTATGAGAGCGTAAGGTGCGCTTGGTACAGAGTTTCAGACACTCTAATTTTCAAACCATTCATTTCTGTATGGCGAGCATCGATTAGTAGGCCAACAGTTCTAACCGAAATACATATTTAAATACATGTTCTTTGTTACTTCTTGATGAAATTGTTGCATTGCTAATTTGAATTTCCTGCCAAACTGCTGCGGAGTAGAAAACCGAAAGACGATAAATGCGGTTACAGCTAATATAAAGTACCGGTGCAGTGGCGTGTTAGTATGCGGTAATGCGTATTCGTTTACAAAATAGTTTATGGCTTGATCGATCTGTCCTTTGACGACTTTTTCCAAAGACCTCTCCTTTGCTCTACACGGGGCCACTCTCAGAAACTGTCTCTTCCTTCTTTGGGAAAAAATTTGGACTGTCGAAAACATTTTTTCTCGATAAGGATCATACACATCTGGAATTCCTTACCTAACGATATTGTAGAATCTAGAAATTTGACGATTTTCACAGAGAAACTAAAGAAAATGGATCTTTCGGGCTTCCTCCTGTTCCAGTAAAAGGTGCACCGTTCTTTTTAGACATTGTGCACCTGTTGCCCACTAACACTCTTTCTGCGCTGTTTATTTTACATTGTACTAACATGTTGTCTTGCTTGGGCGACAAAATAAATAAATAAATAAATGCTACATGAATCTCTCAAAAGGGGTATTGCGCAGGTTTCAATGTTTTAATGAAAAATAGCAGATGTTAGCATTTTAGTGTTGAATCAGTTTTAGCCGTTGCTAAAATAAATAGTCGCTGGCGTCGTTGGCTCAGTGGTTAGCTCCCTGCCCTGAGACACAGCGGCCCCGGCATGCCAGTTGGTCGGTTGTTTGTGGGTTCGAAATCGAAACATGGCGAGGTGTTGGGAAGTGATGGACACAAAGCCTAACCTAGGTCATCGAAAGTCATCAAAGACAAGTAGAAAAATGGGGACCAAACCGGTGCTGTCTTGCACACAACGACAGAAAAAGGGGAGGGTTGTTGTTAAGGAGGCTGCCGGACCTTCTGTCTCTTCCTGCTCTATAGCAGTTGGCTACTCCTAGTCCGAAAGGACAAAGGTCACAAACAAGATCAACAACAACAAAACATAGGAATATGCAGTTAAACCAGTTGAGAACAAATTTTCCAAGAAAACATTATACAATACGTAGGTTACAGCCAACCGTACTTTAGTAATCGAGCATGGAGAGCTGACAACTTTTACCAAAAAAGTTTATCTTTTCCTTTTCCTTTGATATTATTATTATTATTAGTCACCCACCACCAGCAGGCGGACGTACGCTGTTGGACTTTTTGTTCTGTTTTGTTGAACCAAACTCTACAGATAGGCAAACTGTTGTTGAATGAATAACTGTGTCTTTTCAAATTTTTACCGTGGCTGTAAAAAAGGCGTATTCATTCATACTCGTGCAGACAGGTAGGGAACGACCGGAACCGGATTTTTGGGTCCGATCGGAATCGGAATCGGAACTCAAGTACAGTTCCGAATCGGAATTTTTCGGAATCGGAACTTTTTTGAAAATCGGCTTAAAATTTTGGAATAACTTGTTTTTGACAAAGAAACAGTGTTTGCGCAACGATACTTTACAAGTCCATGCAAACATCCAGTACAAATCACCATGTCAAACGATAACAGTGCATTAAAATCGCCAACCATCAATAGGCAAAATTCAAACCGCGTAAATTTTACTTTAGAAACAACAATTTTTCAACGTTTTCAGTAGAGTGCGAACTGGTATTGGGTATTGGGTTTTTTATGCCCTAATACCCAACTAATTAGGACCTATTATAATCGCTGTTGAACTGAAAAACTGACCTGAAAAAATCGAAAAGATTGACCGATGATTATAGTAGGTATAGAAAGCCGTTTTTGCGTTAATAAACTAAAGTTTAAGAATGTCTTATACTGTCCACTTTCCTAAGTAGTACACCAGTAATTAGTTCAATTTCTCTGTTCTTATCTAAGATAAACGTTCGTGATTTAATTGAAATTTGTCATTTTAGTTATACAGAATGTATGATATTGTACCCGGGGGTTCGGGTCTGATACACCACTTTCTGGTGGAGTAAGAAGAAAAAATCCGCCGAAAATTAGAAACACTGTAATACAGTAGATCATGTATGGACTAAAACTGTTAATTTCTGCTTATTTTACCCTCCCGAACGGCTTCTAAATGCTTTCTTAAAGGCTAATTTTTCAAAGAAATCCTGTGTACACAACTGAATTTACCTTTTCACTTAAATGCAATATTTGGCTCAGTTACGCAAGTATTGGATATTCGGTATTGGGGTATTGGTGATAGTGGGATTACAGTACAGTAGGTTATGGGTTACTAAACTGCACAGATTGTCGATTGCACAGCAAAGCAGACACGCAGTAGTACGCAAGAAATGGTGTTTGATTTCCAAAAAAATTAGCAAAAGTTCCGAAAAATTCCGAGACCTCTGAGTTCGGAATCGGAATCGGAATCGGAACTGCCAGTTCCGATCGGAATCGGAATCGGAATTCCGGTCGTTCCCTGTGCAGAAAAAAGTCGCTCGGCGACTTTTTTTCTGTCGGGGCCTGGGTACTCCCTCACTCATCTGTGTTTCTGGATGATTTGGTACTGAAGAAACTGATGGCAAAACTGACTTTTAGGGGTCCCTAATGAGGGCGTAGGTATATCTCAGGATCTAAGCAGAGCACAGTAATGAAAATTTCAGCAATCTTTTAAAATAAAATAACTTTATACAACGCACATGTACACCAGATACAATCCAGCAATAACCCAGATGGGCCACATGCGAGGCAATCAGAATGGGCCGAGACGGACTCGAACCCGCTACGTGTCATACGCCGCATGCATGGGAGCCGAGATACTCACCAATACACCACAGACGCAGACAAGAATTTTTAAGAATTTATTGATCTTTCATTTAAAAAAGGATTCATTCAAATCCGTTGAGATTTGCAGTTGCTACAGCGGTGGCAAAACTGACTTTTAGGGGTCCCGGTACATAAAATTTCAATTTTATGTACCGTATTCAGTTGACTCCTAAGCCTGAGCCTAAGCCTAAACCTAAGCCTAAGCAAGAAAGTGATTAATTAAGAGTCAGTCTCTGATTCGATCGAGTCTCCGCCCTTATCCCTATGTCAAGTTGAAAATCGAACTTTTGTGTAGAGACCTGTGCGTTGGTGTATTAAGAGGCATTCATGAGTTATGTTAAACCTTCGAAAGGGTTTATGGATTTGACGCTCCATTCCCGATATACAAGCCGCCAAAAATCGGCCCGCTTAACTATGGGACCAAAATTCTCAATTCTAATTTCTTTCGTACCAATAAGAGTTGGGACTAAAAAATTGGGGATTTTAGGTAACTTTTTGAGTAGTTTAAGAATTTTTGGTCCAAAATTATTTTTGAGTAAAACTTTTTTTTGCGACCACTTTTGGCCGGTCCTAGCTCGTCTGGAACCCCCCTACACAGTTTTTTTTATTTCAGAATTTTGTAGCGCTATCAATTTGCCAGACTACGGTGTAAAGCATTTTGGGCTGCGACCCGACATTCGTGAGATATTCGCCTCCGAATGGCCAAAACCATGCAGAATTTGCTAGTTTTGCAGTACACAAAGCTATGATGCCGGATTACTTTCATTATAATAAGAGTTGGGACTATAAAATTGGGGATTTTAGGTAACTCTTTTAGTAGTTTACGAATTTTTGGTCCAAAATTATTTTTGAGTAAAAAAATTTTTTGCGACCACCTTTGGCCAGCCCTAGCACGACTGGAACCCCCTACACAGTTTTTTTTATTTCAGAATTTTGTAGCGCTATCAATTTGCCAGACTTTGGTGTAAAGCATTTTGGGCTGCGACCCAACATTCGTGAGATATTCGCCTCCGAATGGCCAAAACCGTGCAGAATTTGCTAGTTTTGTAGTACACAAAGCTACGGTTTTGGCCATATCTCACGGAGGCGGAGGTTTTAGAGGCGAATATCTCACGAATGTCAGGTCGCAGGCCAAAATGCTTTACAACAACGTCTGGCAAATTGATAGCGCTACAAAATTCTGAAAAAGAAACCTGTGTAGGGGGGGTTCCAGACGAGCTAGGGCCGGCCAAAGGTGGTCGCAAAAAAATTTTACTCAAAAATAATTTTGGACCAAAAATTCTTAAACTACTCAAAAAGTTACCTAAAATCCCCAATTTTTAGTCCCAACTCTTATTACAATGAAAGTAATCCGGCATCGTAGCTTTGTGTACTGCAAAACTAGCAAATTCTGCACGGTTTTGGCCATTCGGAGGCGAGTATCTCACGAATGTTGGCTCGCAGTCCAAAATGCTTTACACCAAAGTCTGGCAAATTGATAGAGCTACAAAATTCTGAAATAAAAAAAAACTGTGAAGGGGGGGTTCCAGACGAGCTAGGGCCGGCCAAAGGTGGTCGTAAAAAAATTTTGCTCAAAAATAATTTTGGACCAAAAATTCTTAAACTACTCAAAAAGTTACCTAAAATCCCCAATTTTTTAGTCCCAACTCTTTTTGGTACAAAAGAAATTCGAGTTGAGAATTTTGGTCCCATAGTTAAGCGGGCCGATTTTTGGCGGCTTGTATCTCGGGAATGGAGCGTCAAATCCATAATACCCTTTGCAGGTTTAACATAACTCATGAATGCCTATTAGTACACCAACGCACAGGTCTCTGCGCAAAAGTTCGATTTTCAACTTGACTTACCAAGACTCGATCGAATCAGAGACTGACTCTTAATATAGGTAAAATAGACCCGTAAAAGTCAGTTAAGGCAAATCTCAACGGATTTGAATGAATCCTTTTTTAAATGAAAGATCAATAAATTCTTAAAAGAGTGCTGAAATTTTCATTAATGTGCTCTGCTTAGATCCTGAGATATACGCCCTCATTAGGGACCCCTAAGAGTCAGTTAAGCCTGGCAAAACTGACTTTTAGGGGGTCCCTAACAAAAATTTCAATTTTATCTACCGTATTCAGTTGACTCCTAAGCCTAAGCCTAAGCAAGAAAGTGATTAATTAATATATAGTGGAGGGACCCCTAAAAGTCAGTTAGGTAAGTCTTGTAAGACCGTTAAAATTGCACTGTTTTGCTTAAATTTGTGCAGAAATCACCGAGATATTTCTTCCTTTACATCTCTCTGTTCATTTACTATGCTAAAATATTGGCAAACAACGACTATTCATAGGAAAAGTTAACGAACTTCAATGTTTGATTTAAGAATAAACAACAACGTTTCAGCCTTTTCAGTTCCCAGTAAACTACGTTGTCAGCTTTCCACTTCTTTACCTAAGCGTTTGTTTTATGTGCCAATTATGTATAAAATGCTAGTGTTGTTAGGCTCTTTTTTTTTAAAAAAAGGCTTTTTTTGAAGGCCCATTTCGAATTTTTTTTATTTTATTCCATACATGTAACAGGGGGGTCTGGGGGGTCTGCCCCCCACCCCACTTTGGCCAGACCCCCCGGATGGGCCCCCCCCCCCCCCCCGAGACGATTTCACCGACCCCCCCCCTCCGATTTTTCTGGCAAGTAAATTTTCGAGCAAATTTTTGCAATTTTTTACACTTTCACACACAAAAATTGCCAAAATCGCCTGCAAAACAGCACTTTTTAGCCCCCTCCCCAAAATTTTGGCTCAGACCCCCCCGGCCGGCGCCAGACCCCCAACCCCCCCCTCCCCCCATCGGCGGATGACCTGTTACATGTATGTTTTATTCACAGTATGGAAATTTTGGGGGAAAATCGCTGAATTTAGCCTCAGATATACATTAGAAGTGCAGTTCTATCAATTTCTTGCCTATACTAAGCATAAAAATAGGTTTTGAAGGGCAGCAGCCACTCTGTGAGCAATGCTGCAGGTAGAATATCGACTCTCAGGCTGTAACACTATGAACCAAAGTATCAGCTTTTGCATTTAAAGTTGCTTCTGATGCATCCTTGCATCTCCTACAAGCTATATTTCATGCTAGGAAAAAATTTTGAAAAAAAAAATTTCGAAATGAAAAATTTTCATAAAAAAAGCGTTTTTTTTGGCTTTCAAAAAAGAATTTTTTTTTTACAACTCTATAAAATACCACCTATCTTTTCAAACGATTCATCCAATGTAGGTTAGTGGTTAAAGCTGCCAGCTCCAGTGCTTCCTTCCAGTAGTAGTACTGGATGCTCCCTTTCTCCAACTTTCTGTATGCGTTTTGTGATTCGCTCGTAACTATGCTCCTGTTACCCGCCACATGGCGGATAATTGAGAAGGTCCATACGCCCAACCCAATGTCAAACCAAATTTTAGCTTAGGTTTAAGGCTTAGACTTAGGTTCAGACTTTGGGAAAAGTTTTTTTATGAACTCTCCGCCATGTGGCGAATGATAGGAGGATATATTGGTACGCGAAGTGTCTTTGTGCTGTGACTTCTATATGATTAATCAATCAGCCCACTTGTGGCCCAACTCTTGTTTGCTTGCAATTCTTGCACTCGTCCTTCTTGTCAGCAGGGCTGTCGGTAAAGATTAAGAACGACCAAATAGGGTTTTAGTTTTAGGCATGGATAAAACTATAGTATTCAAACAATACATCACTCTACAGCTTTTTTAGCATCAAAAAGTTTAGCAAAAACAAGAAATATTAGTTAGACAGTATAATTTTGCAATTGCGCCTGCGAATAATAATCAATATTCGGTATTCGGTATTTTTGTATTCGGTTGCATCCCTACGCCCGTTAGAAAACGAGTTTTTTTCTCACGAGCACAAATATACGCCTTTACGGATGCCACATATTTTATTTTAGACCTCTACTTCCATCTATTTTTGCCTTAATCGAAGAATTATTTTATCCTAGGAGGTACATATCCTATCGTATGTCTTGTTGTGCCTGTCTTAAAAATTTCTCCTTCTAGAGCTACTGTCATGTCTCTTTAATCCGTCCCAATTTTCCCCCATGTTATATGACTCGTTAATTCGGATTCGTTAATCCAGACAGAACATTTGGGGCCCCAACTTAGAAATTTGTATGGTAAAGTGATTCGTTAATCCGGATTTGGTTAATTTGGACAAAATCCACGCGCAATTTTTCAATTCAGGTGTGAATTTTCTATTGAATAATGTTGTTCGTTGAGTCAGAATGTGATTATTTTTTGCCTTTTAGGAGCTATAATCAGCTGAAATAAGTTTTTGGGGTCTTAATTAGGAGGTACAGCTGCAGAATCTGATATGGAACTAACAAAAAGCTGTCATTTAGGCCTTTGACCGGAAAAACAGTGTTTTAGCTTTGATTCGTTAATCCGGAAATTCCGGCGATGCCACAGTCAGGGCAGATGTCTGCCACTGTTTGGTCCAAGCGAGCCTTGTAGCTGTTCAGGCGGTGGACACTTGTTAGCAGTATTTGAGCCAAAATTAGCGATTTTTAGCCCAAAATTGCGACAAAAATACAAACACGCCCACACAACTGCCATGCGAAAAGGGTTCAAGTTAGCTGCATCTACTCGACTCTCGTCAAATTAATCTCCTAAGCGGCTTTTACCTTTATTTGAGCCAGTATTCTTTTTTCCAAGCTAGGCCTATGCTTTTAAAAATTAGCTTTTGTTTTTCTATCTACCTTAGATGCGGCTTGTGTTGCAGATAATTATTCATGGTGTGATAAGCAATATTGCATCTGTTAAAAACAGCGCAAGCGTCCATGCGTTTATTCAGTGTAGAGGCGCGCAGCAAGTGCCAGCTCAAAAACACAGTGATTAAGGCATGCAGCAAATCTCAATGGACTCAATCAATGCTTGTGATCAGTTCTCATCCTAGGAGCACCTGCCAGAGGAGCTTGATTTCTCAGGACCTTTCTGCTGCTTATTCAATAAGCATGTCGTCGTCCCTCTGTCCTAGTACGGGCATCGAGGCCGCAAGCCATGGCCCTTTTTGCAGACTCTCTCCTCTCGTCTCTGGGCTATTGATTGGGTGGGGATTTGCCGGGCGTTATTAGCTCAAGTGAGCATCGTCTGCGATGGATAGAAATTTAATTAGGACCCAAGAAGGTGGCTCTCTATGCCTGCTGATTAGTGCACTATGCGTGTCTCTCCGCCCCTTTCCTTTCTTCCTTTTTCTGCATCACTGACCGCTGTCCGCAACACCAATAATCAAATGACCAGCTCTTGCCTACGAGGAGAAGATTGCTTTCCTCCCGACGGGCGGCTCGTTTATGAGCCAGGCTTGGTTTCTGTTTTTAATTTAGCCTCCATTCCACGGCTACTTGCCGCAAAAATCCACAGGAAGCTAGAGATATTGTCTCTAAATGTTTACTCACACAGAAAATCCTATAAACCGTGTCCATTTTACCAAACACTCCCTGCCACAAAAAGCTGGCTGCCGTTTTCAATTTAGTCGCTGGATATAGCTCTGGGACGCATGAAAATCGCTAGGAAGCTGAATGTTTGTTCAATATAGAGAAGCCTTAGTTACTTTTTTTGTCTTGCTAGGTGCAGAAACAACTTTCCAAGGTATAGCCCAGATTTCTCCCCAAGTCTGCGCAAAAAATCACAGAATCAGCTATAAAAGTTGGGCCTGTAATGTTTGTTTATCGGCAATGAAAACCTTGTCGGGTCGGCGCTGCAGTGATTCCCCTTTCCAAACACGGCCCTGCGCACAAACTGTGGTACTAAATCGGTCATATGCGTTAACAAGATCGCGTGTGAAGTCACGGCCGCACAACGATGGACAAGGCCGGTTAAGGTCACTTCGCCAAAAGCAATTCTACCTTATTTGTTCGCGCCTAAACACCCCTGTCGCTCTGCACAATACCAGCCCCACTAATCGTAATCACAAATATTATCATTTGAATGTGGGTCACTACTACTTCCAATTACGGAAGACCTACTTGTTTAGCCTAAGCCTAAGGTAATTTGGGGCCTTCTTTATTTTGGCACCATAAATGTGCCTTAAGAGCCGGTCTCTGACAGCGTCGACCCTGTCTCCCATGCCCTATTGAGAGTTGAAATTTTGACTTTCACCGATTCCGCCCAAATTTGGTGTGGTAGTAGCATCTGATGAGTTATACTGGACCTGCAAAGATTAGTTCGATTCAGCGCTCCAGAGTGGAATAATGCGCTCCGGAAATTTTCGCTCCTTAACTATGGGACGAAAAATTTGGAGCTTATTTTCTCGGGAATTAGCGCGAGTTGTGAACTGATGTTTGGGGGTTTTACTAGTTGCTTGTATGTCTCTGAAACACACTACTTACATCTACAAATTTCGGAAAAAAATTATTTTCGACCCCCTTTGACCCCGTAAAACCCCCCAAAATACCCCGCCTGCCTGCGCTTTTTTATTTCAGAACTTTGTAGCGCTATTATTTCTGCATTTATTGGCGTAGCCAAATTGGGCATTTGGGCTGCGGAACAACGTCATTTTTGGCCTCAAAGAAATTTTATCCAGTCAGAAAACTGCACAGGTTGACCCAAAAATGCAGGAATTTACTTCCAGCCTTTGATTGAGAAGTCGGATCTTTTAGGTTTCGGTCTCATTTGAAAGAGCGCGCCCTGGCTGATCGAACAGTTGGTCGCCAGTCAAAAACAAACCACACAGTCCGGTACTGAAAGAGTCTATATTGAGCACGTTCGGCACATTGCGCTTTTCTTCTGTTTTTGAGTTTTTAAGAGCCAGTTCGCGAGAGAATCGACCACGTATGTATGTATGTATGTATGTATGTATGTATGTATGTATGTATGTATGTATGTATGTATGTATGTATGTATGTATGTATGTATGTATGTATGTATGTATGTATGTATGTATGTATGTATGTATGTATGTATGTATGTATGTATGTATGTATGTATGTATGTTTGTATGTATGTATGTATGTATGTATGTATGTATGTATGTATTACGCAATTTTTGTTTAGACCATTCATTAGAAACTGCAAGGTCACAGACCAACACAGACAAAAGAGCAAACCCAAGAAGGTCTATAAGGTCTAAAAGATCAGTCAAGCAGATCATCCGTCTCTGTTGCACCACAGTTCATCCTCAACGGTTTTGAAGTTCTCATCGTTTATGTATTCATCATGCTGTACAAAAATGTAGTCATCAGTATCTTGGGGCTGTTCAACATAAAGTTCATCTTCATCCTCAAGGACTAAAACACAATGGCCAACTAAACCATGATGGACTAGCAATTCATTGAACAAATAGTGGGTTGCAATTACTTTCGTTCGCTGCCGCTTTTGTACAGGGCCGTTTGGCCTAGCCTCCCCTGCTCATAGACAGAATGAGAAAGAAATCGATACTGTAGAAGCAATCAATAGTCTAGACTAGTGTACTGCAGGACGTGAACCGCTAAAATCTGGCTGGGCTCTGTGTGAGTCTGCACCAAACATTAGGTTCAACTGGAACCAAATGTCCTGGTTATGAAAAGTTTGATGAAGGTAGTGCACAATGAATGAAGCATAACTCCAAACACGAACTTCAAAACTGTTGAGGATGAACTGTAGTACATACATACATACATACATACATACATACATACATACATACATACATACATACATACATACATACATACATACATACATACATACATACATACATACATACATACATACATACATACATACATACATACATACATACATACATACATACATACATACATACATACATACATACATACATACATACATGCGTGGTCGATTCTCTCGCGAACTGGCTCTTAAAAACTCAAAAAGAGAAGAAAAGCGCAATGTGCTGAATGTGCTCACTATAGACTCTTTCAGTACCGGACTGTGTGGTTTGTTTTTGCCTGGCGACCAACTGTTCGATCGGCCAGGGCGCGCTCTTTCAAATGAGACCAAAACCTGAAAGATCCGACTTCTCAATCAAAGGCTGGAAGTAAATTCCTGTATTTTTTGGGTCAACCTGTGCAGTTTTCTGACTGGATAAAATTTCTTTGAGGCCAAAAATGACGTTGTTCCGCAGCCCAAATGCCCAATTTGGCTACGCCAATAAATGCAGAAATAATAGCGCTACAAAGTTCTGAAATAAAAAAGCGCAGGCAGGGGGGGTATTTTGGGGGGTTTTATGGGGTCAAAGAGAGTCGAAAAAAATTTTTTTTCAAAATTTGTAAATCTAAGTAGTGCGTTTGAGAGACATTCAAGCAACTAATAAAAGCCCCAAACATCAGTTCACAACTCGCGCTAATTCCCGAGAAAATAAGCTCCAAATTTTTCGTCCCATAGTTAAGGAGCGAAAATTTCCGGAGCGCATTATTCCACTCTGGAGCGTTGAATCGAACTAATCTTTGCAGGTCCAGTTTAACTCATCAGATGCTACTACCACACCAAATTTGGGCGGAATTGGTGAAAGTCAAAATTTCAACTCTCAATACCAAGGGTCGATCGGCCCAGAGACCGGCTCTTAAAACAGGAAACACAGCTGTTTTTAATCATTCATATGGTTGGGCCGGGGCCAGCCAACCCAGCCGTGTTATCTATCCGTCGAGTTGAGCGTCTCTCTGCCGCTTTTCAAAACGCTCCGATAAACATGTGCAGTGCAGAGTCTGGCTGGGCTGTGTCAAAAATGATAGGCTCCATCCAGGTTTGGCGTTCTAAATTAAACTCACTTGTACTAGGAGCAGTTTGACGCGCGCGAGAACGCCTTTTTGCGTCTGTATTTCATCGCCGACCAGTTTTTCTGCTCTGTTGCAGGCCGAAATGAGTGTGGAGGGCTGATGTAAAATCGATTACTGGATTTATTAATCAACTGCGAGAGGTGAGAATATTGGCTACACCTTTTTCTGCTTTTATGGACTGATGGTCGGCGATGGGCTTTTAATGGTGAGAGAGAGAGAGAGAGAGTAAAAATGGGGCCACTGCCGCTGCCGCCGATCGGTGGTGGGGCGGATTGCTAATAAAATATCGGCGGTGGCGGTGGCAGCGCGGTAGTGCCGATTTCATGGCACGCTTAGCAGTACTTGTGCCGCGCTCACACAGCCATAACTGCTTTTAAGTGATTTGCCAAAATTGCACCATGTTGTCGTTGTTGTTGCCGCCGCTCTGCTCTCACTGACTGACCAAATATGGAGCCCATTCCTGAGGACTCCGAACTGGCGGTGAGAACACACGAAGCCACCAGTCGGCTCAGGGAACTCTACTGCTCAGAACAAGTCGACACCCGAGTCAGGTCGGACACTTGGTCGTGTCGTGCTTTGTCGGCCCGTTGTCTTTATGTTTCAACTCCTCCTTTTCTTTTGGCCTGCCGGTCATGATTTGTTTTGTTTTGCTCCACGAAAGAATCCATGCGTGTTTGCACAGCTCACCAAAATTAAAGATTGAGACTTATTTTAGAATTAAAATGACTGTGGCATACATGTAACAGGGGGGGTCTGCCCCCCACCCGAAATAGGCCAGACCCCCCCCCCCCGGATCGGGACCCCCCCCCCCGAGACGATTTCACCGACCCCCCCCCCTCCGATTTTTCTGTCAAGTAAATTTTCGAGCAAATTTTTGCAATTTTTTACAACTTCACGCACAAAAATTGCCAAAATCGCCTGCAAAACAGCACTTTTTAGCTGTATTTCAGCCCAAATGAGCGATTTTTGGCAATTTTTAGCCGAAAAATTGCGATTTTTTCGATTTTTGAGCGTTTTTTAGTGCCCACCCCCCTCCCCCAAAATTTTGGCTCAGACCCCCCCCCCCCGGCCGGCGCCAGTCCCCCCCCAACCCCCCTCCCCCCATCGGCGGATGACCTGTTACATGTATGGACTGTGGTATTTTGGGGCAGTGGCGTACCCAGCATTTTGCAAGTGTGGTATGAACTTTTGAAGTTGCTCGGGAAAGAGCGTGAAAATGTTGCATAATTTGCTTTCTAAAACACATTCTGGGCATATATTACACAGGTATAGGTTATTTGTTTCTCCTATTTTTGCCTTTTTTCTTCCTACCACCACTACAAAAGGGGGTGTACCCACGTACATTCCTGGGTTCGCTACTGGTTTGGGGTAGAGAACTCCAAAACGTGTTTTTTAGGGGTACAAGACCTTTTGGTCCCTTTTTTTGAGCTAATTGTTTCTTCCTATCTTCCCATTGAACTAGTAATTTGAGAGACAGTCCGGCATGATTTTTTTCGTTCAGTCCTGACTGTGTGCGTTCGGACCCGTCGGATTTAGGTTTCATCTGTTGATTACTTTGAACAATATCAAGCCAATCATTTCGTTCTGTTAGCTGCTGCTTGTTCTGCCAATAATTGGTTGTCTTGAATTTCTTTCTGCGCACTTTGATTTTGCTGCACCGACAATTGGGCGGACGTGCTAGCAGTCCCGGCGGTCGGTTTTCGGCCGTTATTGGTGTTGGGCACCGATATTGAAGACGGGTTTTTGTTTGCGGAGCGTCCGGCCGTTATTGACACAGTTTGTGCGTAGCCAAAAAGCGACACATGCTCGGCTGCCTTGTACTAGCCACTGCGATTAGTCGGTTCTGTCGTTGTGTTGTGCGCCGGCGTTCAGTTATGCATGACAGGAGTGACATTTTACTTGCCCGGCCGATGCATTCCAAAGTGGATTTCACTTATTTGTATGTTAATCGAATCGGCTTGTTGCAGAACGGTGCCGGACTACGTAATAAGGGACTGGAACTTGGACGCCGATATGATGAACGCTGAGTGAGTCTCTCGACTAATAAACATTTAGACCGACACCGCGCTTTCTCTTCCTTCGCCTGCTTTGTCTTTCTGATTTTCTCATAACTCCCAACTGTCATAGAAATGAAGCTGATATTTAGGCGTCAGTGATTTACGCTAATTACTACTGGTAGGTTAAGCTGGGCTTACTATTAATGACGGCGATTGTATGCAAATGATGACTAATTGTTTCCGCTTTCAGTCCCAATCACTACATGACTGATCAGCTAGGTGGTGTGGCGGCCGCCCAAAGCTCCACCTTTTCCTACAGCTATGAGAGTGCCTACGAACAGCCGCCCATCGAAGCCAATGGGGACACGCTCTATGATGATTATGAAGACGACAACGTTGAGAGGCACTCGACCGAAACTAAACGGGTACGCATTGCACTGGCACAAAATCACTTGCTTTGATTTACTATCACTAACAACATCTTACATGTAAATGTAATACAGGGGTAATACATGCTCCCATCAGACTGATTTTTCTGGCAAGTACCTTTTAGCAAATCTTTACAATTTTTTAGAATTTCAGATACTAAAATTTTTAGTTTTTAGTACCCTATTTCCTCCCGCCGGCCGGCGCCAAACCCCTTCCCCCATCGGCGGATGACCTGTTACATACATCATGTTGTAGTTAATGCCGATGCAATGGAACTCCACCGATTTCACCTACTAAGGCCCGTCTCTTTGACAATTTTTCTACCCGACTCCTATTTTTTGGGTAGCACAAATAGTGGACATTTTTTTACAATTTCAGAAGTCTGATGATGAAATCCTGCCTTATCTTCTGTTTTTAGTTCTTGTATTCATTGACTCACGACTAGCTTTAGCCGCCCGCCCGCCCGCACCTAGCTTAACATGATCCATCGATCATGTCCTGTCCACAATTAGGCTACAGACCTAGCAAGCACTCATACAGACAGAGACCGGAGAAAATTGGTTCCGGGTCAGACATGGGCAAAGGGGGGGGGGCTGAGGGGAGTTGGCCCCCCATCAGGCTCTGATCTACCCCCATCAGCCGGCCGCTACCCCCATCAGGAATTTTTGGGAAGAATTTTGTATAGAAAATTATGATAAAAATATGCCTGGAATAGGCGTAAATGAGCTCAGAATAGCTCATTTTAACTTATTTTAATGAAAAATAAGCCAAAACACCCTGATTTTCGCCAAAAATTCGGACTTTTTGGCTTACCACCCCCTCAGCCCCACATCAGGCGCTCCTACCCCCCTCAGTCCCCCTCAGAAATTGAAAATTATACCCCCCATCAGCCGAAATGCTAGCCCATGTCTGTTCCGGGTTACAAAAATTCGGGAACTAGGGACGATAGTGGTTCTACTGCCTTATTTGGTTGTGCTGCCGCCGTTTTGGTAGGTGGGTCCAGACATGGGCTAGCATTTCGGCTGATGTGGGGTATAATTTTCAAATCCTTAGGGGGACTGATGGGGGGTAGTAGCGCCTGATGGGGCGCTGAGGGGGTGGTAACCAACAAAGTCCGATTTTTGGCGAAAATCAGGGTTTTTTTGCTTATTTTTCATTAAAAAAGTTAAAATTAGCTATTCTGAGCTCATTTACGCCTATTCCAGGCATATTTTTATCATAATTTTCTATACAAAATTCTTCCCAAAAAATTCCTGATGGGGGGTAGGGGCCGGCTGATGGGGGTAGATCAGAGCCTGATGGGGGGCCAACCCCCCTCAGCCCCCCCTTTGCCCATGTCTGGGTGGGTCCAGGTAGAAGAGCCTGTTTCAGATGGGTGGGTGCAGGGGTGAGGAGGGGAGATCCCCTCAGGCTCGATCCGATCCGATTTGCGGGGGGCCTTACGGCCTGCGATCAGACTCGAGGTCCATTCCGCTACCCCCGTGGTTTCGTCATCTCGGACGTTTCCCTTCTATCACTGCCAGCCACTCTAGCCATGCTGTTGGGCGCCAGGTACTTAAGAAAGTCCCTGGCGCGTTGACGTCATGGTGATGTCGGCTCCCAACGTCCGCTAGGTCCGCCCCTGGTGTGAGAGAGGCCCCCCAGCCTAGTCGGTTTCCGTGGACAACTCCTGACGTCATTGCTCTTTCTCCAAGTTGGCATGCTGTAGGAGCGGCTTCGGTGCAATGGCAGATCCAGTTGGTTCCCATTTTATCTACTCGCTGTAACCAGCTTTCGGTGGCCTGGGTGGAGCGTTGTGCCGACGACCAACTCTTTGCAGCAAGAAACTTGCCGCGCCGAGAGGATGAACCACTACAACCGCTAGGGAAGCAGGGGCCGCCGTGACTCAGAGGCAGCAAGCTACCCACTGAGCCAACGACACGGCCCCCCTCAGGCTCTGACCTACCCCTCAGGAATTTTTGGAAAGAATGTTTTATAGAAAATTATTATAAAAGTAGGTCTAGATTAGGTGTAAATTAGCTCAGAATAGCTTACTATAATCTGTTTTAGCGAAAAACTAAGCCTAAAAATCTTTTCTTGTAAAAAATCGGACTTTTTGGCTTACCATCTTCTCAACTCCCATCAGCCGCCGCTACCCCCTCAGAATTTGAAAATCTACCATCCCTTCAGTTGAAATGCTAGGCCATGTGTGAGCGGGTGAAATGGGGAGGGGTGCGCAAACACAGGATCATGATTGCGTGCACCTGTTTTGTGTCGGCTAGATAATAAATTCCAAAGTTAACTAGAGAGGGCTTGGCTATCGATCGGTCGGCTCTGACTGTCTACTCTTAGCGGCTTATGTCTGTCTACTAGGCAGCTTAGCTTAGTGCTTGTTTTTTTTGCGCTCACAATCGATGCTTATAATAATCTACCGTTGAAAAGAAGCAAATAGCGTTAAATGGCGTGCCAAAGTGGCCGGCTGCAAAAACTGTCACTAGCACTGCAAACGAAAGCCGATTTTGCTATTGGCTTGCATGTATTTGCCCTGGGGTTAGGGGTTGGTCAGCGCTCCACCCCCGAGGCAGTTTGAGGGCTCCTGACGAAAAAAGACTTAGTGGTGGGGTGGCTATACATACAACAGTGATTTTAACTTTAACCTTATCAACACGAACGTAAGGTTGTCAGAAGAAATTGTCCAACCAATCACTTGGCCGGACAGAAAGAGGTAGACAGGGCCGATTGACCGGCTACTCACCCACCATAAGCGTGTTCAACATAATCCAGTTGAATAACCCCAACCTAGAGAAAGCTAACATTTTTTAAAGAACCAACAGTATGTTTAGTTACAACATGGTCAGGGAGGCCGTTCCAAATCGAAACAACCCGGTTAGCAAAGTAATACTTACGTACATCTGTACGCGAAAATTGAACATACAGCTTAAGGCAGTTACCTCGAGTACTTTGAACCCTAGCAAACTGAAAAAAACTGTCAAAAGGAACAATTTTGGATGTTTGCTCTGCCCTCCCAAGGATTAAGGCCAGCACCGGTAGAAACAAACGATTTTTCCGTTCAGCTCACCTCAACGGAAAATTTCGATCCAGACCAATTTACAGAACAAACGGCCAAGAATTGAGCTCACATAAGCGTTTCAGTTTTTTCCATTCAGATGAGCTGAACGGAAAAATCGTTTGTTTCTACCGGTGC